>JAUCMU010000063.1:21000101-21013314 GCA_032275025.1 Enteromius treurensis
ATTTGCTGTCCTCCTCGGACCACTGGCCGGAAGCTGTCGCGCCCTCGTACAGCGCGCCCCAACCTGTCTTGGAGGCGCCTGTGAGGAGCACTCTCCTCCTGTTCATCACATAGTGAGGGATTCCCTTTTGCAGCCAATGAATGTCTTTCCACGGGCGTAGCACTGAGACACAAGCTGTGTTTATTCTGAGCTTTTTCCGTCCGAGACGCCAGGCCTGGGGCGGCACCCGTTGCTTTAGCCAGAACTGCAGGGGTCTCATTCCCAGGAGACCAAGCTGTAGAACTGGCGAGGCTGCTGCCATCAACCCGAGCATCCTTTGGAAAGCTTTCAGAGTGCGCCGGGGCCGGGCTCGAAAGAGGCTGCGCTCGTTCAAATGTTTGCAGCTCGCTCCGGTGAGAGCGCTGCGGTCATTCGCTCGAAGTCTATTACTGTTCCCAGAAAAACTATCTGTTGGCTGGGGGTCAGTTTGCTCTTTGCGAAATCCAAAAAAAACTGGAGTCCCAGTTGATGCAAGTGGTTGAATAATATTAGTTTGTGTTTCTCCGCTTCTATCTGGTTAGGATGAGCCAATTGTCCAGATAGTTCAGCACGTGAATTCCCATCGCTTTTAGAGGGGAAAGCGCTGCGTCCATACACTTTGTAAATCCACGGGGGGCTAGGGAGAGACCGAAGGGAAGGACCGTATATTGATATGCAATCCCCTCGTAGGCGAATCTCAATAATGGCCTGTGATGGGGGGCTATCTGAATGTGTAATTAAGCGTCTTTCAGGTCCAGAGAAAACAGCCAGTCTCCTGGCTGAATCTGAGAGAGGATTTTCGGCAGAGTTAACATTTTGAATGGCCGTTTGTGAAGGGCGCGATTCAAAATCGTCTCTCTTGGGGACTAGAAAATATCTGCTGTAATGCCCTTTTTCTCTGTCTGAGGGGGGAACAATCTGAATCGCCCCTTTCCACAGCAGCGTGTCTATTTGGGTTCTGAGCGCTCGCGTGGCGGGGCTCGGAACCAAAATATGTACGATTTTGCTGAAGGGCCTTGGTTTTTTGGCAAACTGAAGGCTGTAGCCTTTTTCAATTATCCCCAGTACCCAGTCTGACACCCTGGGAATGGGGCGCCAGGATTTCCTTACATCAGGGTCCAGCGCAATCTTGGGGGCCATCACCTTTGTAGCCCTCAGAGCCAGGTCCGTCACCCTGCGGAGCTCTTTTACGGTCTCCATGTCAGGCGGGCCCTCGGTGGCGGCGAGGAGCTTCGCCTGGAAGACCTGAAGGACTGCCATGGCGTGGAGAGCAGAGGCGGCCTGCCCGGCCGAGGAAAAAGCCCTGTCCCACCAGTGCTGATGTGGCTCTGCAGGGCTTCGAGGGATAGGCCGGTCTCTCCTTCGATCCGGTTGCAGATGAGGGGCAGAGGTGAGCAGCCACGGATTGCTCGAGGGGCGGCAGCGCCTCGTAGCCCTAATCTTTTGCGCCGTCGAGGGAGGCGAAGCGGTGGACGCCCTCATGTTTAGCCTCACAGAGTATGGAGACTTCCACGACTTAGTTAGCTCCTCGTGGATCTCCGGGAAAAAAGGAGTGGATTGCTGACGAGGTGCTTGGGAGCGCCCCAGCAGGTACCACTCATCGAGCCTGCTCCTTGATTGCTCCTCCGGAGGGGACCAGTCCAGTCCGAGCTCGGAGACTTCACACACGTCACACTCTGGTCCAGCGAGGGCAGCCTCTGCGTGGTCTCTCCCCAGGCAGGAGACGCACTCGTTGTGCTCGTCCGACGGTGACATCGGCGCGGCACAGGTGGAGCAGTGGTGACGAGGCATGGTGAGAAATTTTCCAACTCTTTTAGATATTCGCCGGGCGGCGGCAGGGGAAGAGTCCAGCTGTGATCTAAAAGAGTGTCGATTGGTGATCGAAGGCTTCCAGTCAGGGACAGCAAAGAATCCATCGCTGAAGGAGAATGATCTGAAGTTGGCGGGCAATTCCTCGTCTTATATAGACAAGGTCCGCGCCATCACACCGCTTTGGCGCCTGTCATAGCCATTGGCTTAACGATTCGCGCCGAAGGGGTGTGGTCGATGGCATTGGCCCGTTGTTGAAGGGTCCTTCCTTAATTGGTTAAAATAAGTCCTCTGGCAACGGCCTCACGACCGTGCAGTTTTATACATAAAAAACTGCGTTTTTATAATAGGCTTCAGTTAGGGGGAAAAGGAGTTTTCCCCATGCGTCTTAGCAGACCTAGTACGAGTGAAATGTCGAAAGGGAACAAAAAAACAACAGTTGCCTGTTTGTGTGAACACAGCCTGGTGAGACACATTTATTATAGCTACAAAAAAGCCAGAAATTTAAAAATGTTTTCAATTCCAAACACTTATTAAAAACAAGCTTCTAACCTTTGACCCAGTGTCTGAGTCTCAGTAAATTTAGTAGGTCCGCTTCAGTAGCTCAGCATTTGCTTTATAAAAAAAAAATGACTCACGTTATCAACATTGTTGAGTGCATACAGATGTGTGGGTTACAAATTCCTTCTAGTATTTATGAGCCTAAAAATACCCTTTTTTTACAGTAGGATAACTACAGTAGCAGTTGCAACAAACGGATTAAAGAAAAACAATTCCCTCTCAAAACCCCAAATCCGCGTGAACTCTAGATGATAAACTAGAGACTTAAAGGGCATAACAGACGTGATGAGGAGGAGTAGTCAAAGTGGAGCGCACATGAGAACAAAAAAGAAGGAACAGAGAAAATAAGAGAGCGTGTGGGGAGCTTGAGATGTGCGTGGGATGGGAGACGGCTGAGCTCCCGCTTTTATAGGACATGTATAATTCGAGATTTGGCTGTGGGAAGCTACCTGCGTTTTCGCCCACAGGCCACCTGCTTTTGCACTCGTGTGTGCCATGCCGCTTACGCAAGCTGTGCCCGTCGTTCGGGCCCAAATCTAGAACGCAGCCATCTTTTGATTCACTTCAGGCAGAAATTGATGAAATATTGATGGGTTTGTGCATTTTTGGGAGAGTTAAAAACAAAAGCAGTCCACCATACAGAATAAGTCCAATGTAGTCGGGTTTAGCGCGCAGACATCCTAGTGTTAGTGTAGGCTCATTTCTGGAAATCCATTTGCATTTTAAAAGCCCTCAGGATGAGGTTTGCATCCCTCAGGTTTACATCACAGATGTGCCGAGTCATGCACTAGCAAAATGTGCAAGGCCTGCATAAAACCTTCCTTTATTCCCGCTGCACAGGCTTTTAGGACTGGCACCCGTCCCAGTTCCATCCGCTCTGCATCTGGTTTATTTAGGACACGACTGCAGAAGGGCGTGAAAAGAACTCTATTGGCTTATTACATCAAGATGAAAATGCATCATGCTTCCCAAGACATGTCATTGATTTCTTTGGTTTGCCGGTCGCATCTACCCAGCAGCAATAAGATTGTTTCCAGCTTGTACTGTTCCTTTTTATTTTTTTATTTTTTTATTATAAATAAATGCATTGTTTCTTCATCTTATATCTCATGCGAGCCTTTGTAATGCATTATTTATATATATATATCGCATCCAAAACAATTTAACATAATATATGTGTTTCCTGTGTGTGTGTGTGTATATATATATATATATATATATATATATATATATATACATGCATGTATATATTTAAGAAAACATGTTATGTTTATTATTATATTACATATATATACTTGGATTTTTTTTATCACATAAATCAACAATGTCACAAAAGCTATCGTTTTAGGTAAAACATTTTGTCACAACTCTAATATGTGACCTGTACATAAATTGTTCATCTATTATTTAAGATTTAAATAAATATGCACTATTAGTAGTTCTCATTTATTTATTTATAGTATTTTTACTTTATTAGTATTAGTATAGTATTATTAATTTTAATTAAACGACCACTGCATTATTATTCAAAACGTTGGGGTCAGTCAAGAAGGCTCTTACACTAATTAAGGCAGCGTTTATTAAAATATAATTTCTTCCTGTGATAAAAGCTGTATTTTCAGCATCGTAACTTCAGGCTTCAGTGTCAAATGATCCTTCAGACCTCATTTGAATGTGCTGAATTTAAGCTCAAGAAACATTTGAAATTTTAGTGTAGAAAACAGTTGCGTTGCTTAATATTTTTTGTGAAACTTGTGATTCTTTTGTGAATCTTCGTAAAAATATTTTGTAACAGCATTAAATTATTGTAATTTATGATCACTTTAATGCATTCTTGCTTTCTTTTTTTAAAGAAAGTAAAAAATCTGAACTTATTTGACAGATTCAGTCCAAAGCAAACATTAGTATACTAGGCTGAATCACTGAGGCATGGAGGATGTCAATGTCTCCAGTGACTGATACGCTGCTTCTGAGCTGTCTGTTAGTAGTCAAACTCACATTCACAGTCATCTATAAGGACTCTGAGTGACTGATTGAAGAGCGTTTTTGCAGCTGCTCTGAAAGAGAATGAGTTTTGACAGCGATTAAGGAAACCTGATCTCAGATGAGAATGAAAGAGCATCTTTCTCCCCGAGCGGCCATCAGCGCTTCCTCACTGCAGCTATTAGTCTGTCATTACTACCGTTATTACAGCCGGGGGACGGGGCGATTGGCACAGTGAGCTGGCACTTTCTACTTTCTTCTCAATACTTCTCACTCCTTTTTTGTCTCTTTCAGCAAGCTGCCCAGCTGGGCCAAAGCTGTGGTGCCCAAAATCTTCTATGTGACGGAGAAAGCGTGGAATTATTATCCCTACACCATTACCGGTAACTGCACAGCTTCTTACTTGCAGGCATACAGTGCCATTGTAATTGCTTAAAGAAATAGTTCACCCCAAAATAAAAATGGCTGAATATGTGCTCTACCTCAAGCTATCAAAGAGTCAGATGAGTTTGTTTCCTCACAGAACAGATTTGGGGGAAATGTACTGTAGCATTACATTACTTGCTCACCAGTGGATCTTTTGCAGTGAATGGGTGCAGTCAGAATGAGAGTCAAAACAGTTTCACAATTTCACAGCAAAATTGACCAACACATTTGTTTAGGACTGTTTTCTCTTCTAAGCGGTGCTTGATCTGTGCATATTTCTCGACTGGTTGAGACGAGATGACATTTGACGAAATTATGGACCGCATTTTTCCAGAAACAGCATTTAGAGAAAAAAAATTGCTGTAATTATGGATCTGTTTCTTAAAAATAAACATTTTTTGGAAAGTGCCTGTTCATTGCTTCTATAAACAGGTTTGATAGTCAACACAGACTTTAGACAATAAGTCTGTTGTTATTAATAAAATTCTGCCGTTATTTCACAGTTTTTCTCTGCTCACTGTAGAATATCATATGTTATGATGTAACGAACATCTATGAACTACTTCTGCACAATTAGATCTCTAAATATCAAATCACAATTTGCGAGCAAAAGTAATAACGCATGCTTTAAAAGAATTCAAGTGAGCACCATAAAAACATGCGGATGAGCAAATAATGACAGATTTGTAATTCACATTTTCATTATTCCTTGAAGGTTGTTAATTGAACAGATGTATATACAGTCAACAAATGACATTCGTCAGGAGCATCTTTTTGACAGACTGAATCACAGCAATTACTGAGCAAATGCTTTTGAAATGACACCAAATGAAAGGGAATGCATGAAGAAGAAGTCAGAGATGTGTGTCTGTGTGTGCATGATGAACCATACACGCACAGAACAGAAGAACTTCAGTTCCCTGAAGAACTGGGGGTCTTTATGTGATTGAACGCTTGATGGCATCAAGACTGCCATGTGCTTATTGCCATGACCTTTAACATGAAGTGTCTCTCTTTCTCTTTCTGTCTCTCTTCCCATCATCTTCTCCTCGCCGTCGGCTCAGAGTATACAGTGAGTATGGCTTCTACTTTTACTCTTATTCTTTTGTTTATTCGCGTTCTTGAAACTCGCAACCAAAATGTCAGTGAATATGCTTATCAAGGCACTCACTTCATTAAAACATTACATTTTAATAGACAGTATTCAGTTAGAACAGTTGGTACAATATACTACCGATACTGTAAAAGGACATTTTCTAAGCATCAGCTTGATACTGAAGTACCCCTTTGGTATTTATAATAGCTCATGCTCTTGGTTTGCATAATAGGTTCATTGTTTTTATGATTATTAGAGGCGTAGCAGTTCAGTGCTTATAATGTTTAACACAGCCATATGCTCCCACAATGCACTGACAGTTATTGAACTGTAAATGCTGGGTCATTATTGTTTGTTTATGTGTGTTTTTGTAGCAAAATATATATATATATGGTACTAAGCCATGAAACTGAAAGTTGAGTCGAGTATCCTGTTTGTTTCACTTGAAAAGCTACATTTCTTACAGAGTGTGGCGCTCTCAAATACTCTTGTTTCAATTATCTCGTCTATGTAGGCAGTTCACATCAAGCTCACTAGGATTTGGAACAGAGCTGCGATTCCTCTTAACCACCAACCATGTTGTTATGCTATCCCAGAATGCACTTCTCTTGTTTTCCCTTGCTGTGCTGCAATATAATTAGAGTGTATTGGAAAAGCAGGCGGACCAGGTGTCTTCAAGCTCCTTGGAGACCATATTAGGTTTCATGGAAAACCTTGTGCTTATTCGAAAGAGCAATATACATTTTAACACCTCAGGACTCCTCTGAGCCTCATGAATATGTTGAAGGTATTGGGACGTTCAGAACACAGGTTTACATTTAAAAATGCAAGGTGTGGAATGAAAAAGCATGTTTTTGAAAAATCAAACCTGATTCAATATTTTTTTTTTGACGGACAAAGGTTTTGGAGGCAGTATATAAATGTGATTGACACAGCATGAGGTCATAATCCGATTAATTCATAATTTTTTTGAGATATTGTTTCTATATGCATTCACACTTAAAAATAGACAGATAAATTATTATTATTATTATTATATAGATATTATATATTAAACATAATATATCAATTATGTATATAAATAGTAAATGTATTAAATAAATAAATTGTTGTTGTTGTTGTTGTTGTTTAGGTCTAAATTCTATTTATGTATCTAAATGCTACATAAATTAATTAATTAAATAGTTGTTGTTGTTAAAACTAGATATAATAGTATAAAACTATAATAATAATAAAAAATAAAAATAAATAATAATAATTATTATTATTATATAGGCCTAAAAACGATTGTATCGAAGTAGTACAAAAACTAAATAAATAATAATAATAATAATTATTATTATTATTATTGTCATAATTTTATTGTTTTATAGTTAAGTTTAAGATTATGAATTTAATAAAATATACTGTTGTTGTTGTTGTTGTTATTACAGGCCTAAATTCAAATATTCAATTATGTATATAAATAGTAAATTTATTAAATAAATAAATTGTTGTTGTTGTTATTTAGGTCTAAATTCTATTTATGTATCTAAATAGTACATCAATTAATTCATTAAATAGCTGTTGTTGTTAAAACTAGATATAATAGAATAAAACTATAATAATAATAAAATTAAATAATAATAATAATTATCATTATTATATAGGCCTAAAAAATTATATCTAAACAGTACATAAAATAAATAAATAATAATTATTGTTATTATTATTATTGTCATCATTTTATTGTTTTATAGTTAAGTTTAAGATTATGAGTTATTGTTTTTATTATTTTTATAGCCCTTAATTCAAGATTACATATCTGAATTGCATACAAAATTTCCGTCAATTCACATTAAACCCATTGAGTTTATTAGTTTGTTAAAATGTATGTTTATTATTATGTAAAAGGTGTGTTCAATCCAAATGGATGGAAATATTATATGCAATTCAGATCCATAAATCTTAAGTGAATGTTTTTCAGAATAAAAAGGAAACTGATGAAAGTCAGCAGCAGCAACATGACGGGTTGGTTTAAATGAGCGGTGGAGGTGGGTGGAGGATTAAGGCTTAACTTAAGCTGGCCGACAGTCTGTGGATCTTGGAGTGGCTCTGCGTGCCGTATCTGTACCTAGAGATGAATGAGAGAGCTCTTCATCAGAATACCATTATCATAATCAACCATATGCCAGGAACAACAGGATACAAACCGCTCAAATGAGAGCAGGCGAAGACGAGAAAAGCCCAAAGGATGTAAAAATGAGCACAAAATGGAAACAGCAACATGTAAATTTGCGACAGTCACTTCTTTAACTCCAGGCTGATTAAGCAGCATTGAGACGCACTCGTTTATTGGCCGAATGACTATGTAGACAATATATATTTATACATATACTTCAGCTTTTTTTGTCCTTGTGCTAAGGAAATCGCAGTCGAAAACTTTTTTATTTTACACGATGCTAATTTAATTGAGTGCAACAGCAGAGCTCAGCAAGCACAAATCCCGTTCATTTTCTTCATAGAGATATTGATTTTTAGCGGTAGCATAAACCTTTTAAAACATTCCTGCCATGAGCACAGAGATTAATTCATGCTTGTGTTCAAGCCACAGTAAACAACATTTCAAAATAATAAAAAAGTATGCAGTTCCCAGTGAAAAACTAAACTACACATAATTCTGAAGAGAGATCAACCAATCAAATAAATCACAGTTATCATGTGATCAACTTGCACTCTCAAAGTACTAGTATTTTTAAATGTAGTGCTTTATGGCAGGAGTACATAATTCCCTCATACAGTATACAGTGTTGAAATTATCTTTTTCTACATTTCTGTAATACAGATCAAAGTTGCATGTTGTCTTGGAGCTGGCTGGTTCGGATCAAGTCTTACAAGAATTTTTCAAAGAATCTTTTAATATCTCTGTGGAGAAAATGAATGAGGAAAAATACTGCTGGCACCCAGGCTGCAGAAAATGTGGGTGTTCACCGCTCTGTATTGCCAAACTAGACGCTTCCAATATATTCCCTCTATGCTAATTTCATTTTATTTGGATTGCATCCATAGTACAGATATGTAATGGGTAAATATACTTCTTATTCTGTAAACCGTTATTATTGGAGTCTCTGTGATGTCCTTTAATGTATGTGTGCTAAGACTACAGTGGACTGAAGTACAAAACAGAGCAAACTGATAATATACGAAAGTAGAATTTGTACACAGAGGCGGTAAAACTCTGACACCTTTTATTCATTTTCACACAAGTTTGCAGAGTTTCAATTAATAAAGCATCATTTTCAGACGACTACTTGAAGAATATCTTGTTACTTCAAAGCAATATTAATATGCTGGGATATTTGAAAACTGATGTTTTTGAACAGTAGCGTCACACATGTCCAGCTTCCCATCTATGGGTTTCTTTAGACAGTACAGTAGGTTTGTTTAGTAGCTCTAATGTGCTTGATCAGATGTACGTGAGACGCAATGACGCAGTTCAATTTGATTTGCATTTGTTAACACTGTCAAGTAGGTTTAGGGTTTGATTTGGTGTACTGTAGGGCATATTTCCAACATGATAGAGCAATAATATAATATTTCGATTTTGAACCACTGCAATACCTAACGATATCATAACTCTATCAACATAATAAAAAATGTGCCAGGGGTTCACATATTGAACCTGTGTTTTAGCTTAACTTAGTGGACATTTCTCTTTGAAACTGTGGCGAAACGTGCAGTAAGGTACATAAAAATGGTGTTGCACAAAAGGTGCACAGAGGTACATATTTTTATAAGACCAGGTTGATTTTTATTAAAAAAAACCAATATTTTTAATATTTGAGGAACAGTACGAGTGCATTCAATACAGTTAAGTTCACTTCTTTTTCATATTTGCGCCATGAAAAGCTTCAGTATAGTACTTTACAAGTAGTATGAAATGTAGCCAACTTCTTTTGCAGAAGAGCTTAACTACAGTTGAACTACTTTTTAACAACGAGTAGTTTGTAAACAGCGATTCAGAGTCGTAACTCAATGCATTGCGGGTTTGATTTGCTCTTCTTCTCTTCTCCTTGATCCCTTGCCCTTCCCCCACTGCTCCAGCATTTCCTCCAGCATTACGTAACTCAGCCTTTTATTGATCTCCATAGCGATTGCGGGAGCAGTGCTTAATCTAATCAGGCAGCAGTGTGTTGGGTCTCAGAGGGGCTACAGCTTCAGGACGTGTGGGAAGGAGAGAGGAGGACAGGGAGGCTGTAAATCCAGTGAGGCAGAAAAAGAGCCCATCATTACAGCAGAATCCCAGGCTCATAAAACACAATCACACTGAAGCGCATTGCCCTGCAGTGCGCCAGATCTACTGAGAGCATGCAAGCAGTGTGTTCATGAATGAGGCTTTGACCCTTCTTGATATATGTCTAATATTAGTCACCGGACTAAATAGAATTAACCGTTGCTGGGGTTATTTTTCCTTAATTGCCTGTTGATTCATTATATGCTGTATTCATTATTGGTAATGAAGTATTTACATACTTGGGCCAGGTTTTATAGCCTAAAACAGGACTGGGCCATAGTTTAATTAAGACATTTACTGTAAGTGATCTTATAAACACACCATAGAAAAAATCATTGCTGGTGTGCATCTTAAGACAAAACAAAGCCACTGACATGTTTTAAGATGAATCAGTGTAAGTTTCTTTTAGATTTGCATTTTAGTCTAGGACTAGGCTTAAGCCTTATCTATGAAACCACGGGTTAAAGGAATAGTTCCTTGAAAAGTGAACACTTGTTGAAAATGTACTGCGGGAGAAATGTAGCATTACATCACTTCCTCACCAATGGATCCTCTGTCTGCAGTGAATGGGTGCTGTCAAAGTGAGAGCAAACAGCCGATAAAAACATCCCAATAACAACAAAGCTGCATGTTTATAATGAACAAATCCATCATTAAGATGTTTTTAACTTCAAACCTGGGCCAAAATATGAATCCTCTCTCTGTAATATTGTTCTCTTCAGTGAAAAGGTTTTTCAAAGATAATAAGCCACAATTTAAAGTTAAAAATATAATAATGATGGAACTTTTGACTTCACAAGACATTAATAGATAGACTGGAGTGGTGTGAATTACTTGTGGATTATTGGGATGTTTTTATAAGATGTTTGGACTCTTATTCTGACAGCACCCGTTCACTGAAGAGGATCCACTGGTGAGCAAGTGATGCAAGGTGAAATTTCTCTGAATCTGTTCCCATAAATAAACATATCAATCTCCATCTTGGACAGCCTAATGGTAGGAACATTTTCCATAATTTTATGTTTTTATTTTTCGGGTGCACAACACAACAATTTATGAAGGACAATATGTTAAACAGCTTGTCAAACCAAATGTCAAGTTTTATATGAAAAACTAAAACTTAAAAAAAATAAAAACAGCAAGTGATCTTTGTTTGGTTGAAAATAAAACAATAGATGCACTCTTGAAAATGAAGACAAATATATTATGTGGTTGTCAAACAAATGTTGGTGCATTAAGTTGATTGTCATTAATGTGATTGTCTGCTCTTTCTGCTGTGTGAATTATTTTGTGTGCAGATGACATTTGATTTGATATGTTTTTGAGAATCCAGATACTTTCTAGGGTGGCTTTTTTTGCCTAATTTAACTCATGGTTCTCTTTTTTTTCTCTTCTTTAGTGCTCTTTCCTGCCAAAGTTCTCCATCCATGTTGAGACAAAATATGAAGACAACAAAGGCGTCAATGATAATGTATGTATACTGTACGCAGTGTAAACCATATGCATGATTTCATCTTTTCTCAATCGTCTTTCATCTAAATCTTTACTATTGAGCGTGTGGAATGAGAGAAATGATGGACAAAACTAACAAATAGAAAGCCCAGTACAGTCTCAGAAACATCACTAGATTTAATGTGCTTATAAAACTTTATGTAGTTTGGGTCTTCCCCTGTTTATTTATTGCTTTGATTAAACATTCATTCATTATTGAAGGAATAGTTCACACAGAAATGAGAAAATGCTGAAATTTCACCCTCTGGCTATCGAAGAACCATGTGTTGTTTTTTCATGGGAGCAGATTGGAGAAATGTAGCATATCAAGCACCATTAACAAGGGAAAAAACACTCCAGAAATTGTTTTTTAAGTGCATCGCTGGATTTTGATGTGGGAGGACAACGGGAGGTGGACTTGTTCACTGGGGGGAAAAAACATTATTATGAGTTATTGACTTGTTTTAAATTTAAACACTTCAATAATAGATTTGTATCTGGGAACGTTTTAATTCACAACCTTTTGATTCTGAAGGTGTGCTTTTATCAACTGTTTGGACTCATTCTGACGGCACACATCCACTACAGAGCATTCACTGGTGCGCAAGTGACGTAATGATACCTTTCTCCAAATCCAGTTCAAAGAAGAAATAAATTCATGGTCTAAAAGGGGGACATTTTCAGCAATTTGTCTTCTTTTTTTTTTTGTTTACAGTAACTATTCTACCAAAACGTTTATCATCATTTAATCACCTGGATTTCAAGCTATTCTGATAAACAATTTTATGTCATGGAAGAAAGAATCGGAAGAATTTCAGTTTCCATAGCTGATCTCTATCGCTATTATTTACTGGAATGTTTTCAGAGGCTTTGACTTCCTTAACACTGTGTAAATCTAAGCGGAAGAAACCCACTAGCCAAAAAAAAAAAAAAAACACTTGTGATTTCAGATGGGATTTGTCCTGGAGAGGGATTCAGGATGAGCTTGACTCTTTAATAATGCTGGCCTGCAGTCAGTCTGGAAGACCCTACATGTATCAGGATTGTTCCAGACGGTGGTTATGGTCTGTCTGAGCCAGTGCTGTCTGTGCTGTCCCGAGCTTCTGTTCGAGTCTCAGCACACATGCTCACTCGCTGAGAAAGAATTTCGCTTTGTTTTATTCCTTTGCTCTTGGCATCAAGTAGCACTTTTATCCTCTGCCCCAAATGAGAGCATCTTAAAGATCACTCACTGCAGGCGTAGTTCTTCCTCTTCTGTGATCAGTTTGAGGCGAGTGTGTGTTTGTGGGTTTGTTTGAAGATCTAACATTTACAAATGATGTTGCAATGATTAAATGTACTTCAGAGAAGCAGAGGAATCAGCTGTACAGTGGCAAAGGATGAAGTAGTGACAACCAACGTTGTATAAAGAAGGTATCACAATATTGGGTTATAAGACAATATCTTGGAATGCATTTTCATACTATAATTGTCAGGTGTGGACAGAAGCAGTCACTGGAAACCAGGGTGCAGAAAAGTAGAGTCTTTATTTAGATAGTCTCTGAACAAAAGCCTGC
>JAUCMU010000063.1:21016805-21029494 GCA_032275025.1 Enteromius treurensis
AGGAAATCTGTATATGGCCTTGGCGGTCTATACACAGTAACTAAGACAAGAGATTTCTTTTGTATATCTGGCAGAGTAACATTAAGCAAAAGTAATTTAAATGAATTAAACCTGTACCCTTTTTTTCTGAGTAACATTGAGAATATCACTATATATTTTTGCAACACCACCACCACCACTCTGACGGGGCTCATATTTGTAATAGTAGTAGTTTCTGTTAAGCAGAGTACATCAAAACTATTATCTGTGATTTTTTTCTAGATCCAGCATTAAATTTATGTTTTGACCTCACTATTTGGGGAACAAACACAGTCTTTATACACTGGACAGTGCAAGTACTATAGTTTAAGAGTTTAGAACAAAAGCCATCGTAGCAATCGTTTGAGAATGTACTTACTAGTCAAATGGAGCATAGCGTCTTGATGTTGTCCGACAGCAGTTCCGCCAGACCATCAGCACTGAAAAGCCTAGGACATTCCCAGAAAAGATTCCAATTATTAACAAAGAGCAGTTTCTGTTCTTTACACCATGGCAAAGAAACAACAGTGCAGTGTGTGTGTGTGTGTGTGTGTGTAATGTACCCCCCAATGCATTGCAAAGTTTAATTATTACTTTTTAAACAGATTATGACTGAAGGTGTATTTCAAGGTAATAAAAATGCATTTAGTCCTTTGTGTTGCTAAACAGCCAGTGAATCTCAGTCATTGGCTGTCAACATCTTGCTCTGGGGAAGTTCCAACTGGCATTTCTGTTCTCTCTCAAGGGCATTGTGGGAAGGGGACACTATTTGTAGGGTTGTTTCAAACTAAAGTTAACAAATCTGTTTGCAAAGGTCCTTTTCCTGATGCTGTTAGCCCAAAGTATTCTTTTGTTTTTTACACGTACAGTAATGCAGTAAATGCAGTAAAACCCCCCAATTCTTGAATCAGGTCAGCTTGAATTTGAAAATGTTTTGTTTTTTTCACATTTGTCACGTAGCATTTACAGATTAGGTCAATGGATCAAAAACAATGAGCTTACAGGCAGCTACCATTGATATGAGTGAAAGGTTTTTCCAAGGTATAGTAGACCTTGTTGTTAATGATACCATGATTCTTACCATTCTTGTGTGGGTGAGATGATATTGTTGACTATTGAAATAGCAAGGTCTTGGCAGGGTTGGTTCGTTGGCCTAGATTATCAGCAGCTCGTTTTTTAATAAATTCAGATATGCAGGCAGAAATATGTTAATACCAGATGACATTTGGTTGTCAGAGGGTGAAAATAGAATTCTGTTTCATCTGCATAGGTATGATGGGAAAAAAACTCTGAGAGGTGATAATTTTGCAAAGTGATTTGGTGAAAAGGAAGAGTAAAAATGGGCCAAGTACTGAACCCTGTGGAACACCGGTGGGTAGTTGGTACATAAAGCACTCACTTTAAGTACTCTGCTCTCCAGAGTGAGTAGAGCAAAGTGATGCTAACTTTAAATGGAATTCACTCCAATATTGTGCATAAATACAAAGATACAATATGCTTTTGGGTGTTTCATCAGCTATAACAGGATGGCAGGTACAACCATTAAATTCAATAACAATGGTTAGGAAAAAATTAATTACAGCATGCACAAATACAGAAAAAAATCTCAAATGAAGATGTAATTAACAAAAATATAATTAACATCTGTAGTTTAAATGTAAAATCATAGATCTATTTGGTTTGTGTAGACCAACCTGAGCACAACCAGTACAAGGACATGTTTACAGTAAGAATAGCAAAATTTTCACAGATTGAAGTTGGACTGGAGAGTAATTTACCACCTATTCTTAACTGTATAATAAGATATAATGTCAGATCCATTGCTTAGTATTTGCATAGGTGGCAGGTGTTTGTTCATGTTCATTTTTAACTGAATCTTACCTTTTCTTCCCACCATCTCCTGTCTTCTTTCTATTCTGCTATAAATAAGTCTTATAAAGGTTGAAATGAGATTTGCTCGTGTATTGTATATATAATAAACTCTGGGGGGCATTTTATTTGCATTCCAGGACTTTTTTTCTATTTTATTTTCATTTTGTATTTCCATTCTAGGACCCACGATGCTTTAAATCTGAGAAGACAGGCCGGGGTTCACTGCAGGAGGGCTGGAGGGACACACAGGATCCCATCATGTGCTCCTATAAGCTAGTAACGGTGAAGTTTGAGGTGTGGGGACTTCAAACACGCGTGGAGCAGTATGTGCACAAGGTCACTTCCACCACTCCACATGCATATCTCGGACGAGCCCCCTAAAACCATAATCTTGTAGTTACTCTCATTGCAGATCACTCAGATCTATAGATAGATCTATCCATGATATCATCTAGCAGCACAAGTCCCTGGATCATCTTTGTTTGTTCTAAATAATATTTCTATCAATCAATCAGATTTAAGGGTTAGGATTAGTCTCAGCTTTATCAACATTTCTTTTAACTTTTCTTTTTCTTCTGATGTAAGGGTTATTGTTAGCATTGGGCTTAGAGAACATTAGGCATATGTTTGTTTAACAGAAGTAATCTCCAGCACCAAAAAATATCCAGGAACACATCCACTACACATGTATACTTGGCAACTTCACATTTACCAAACATTGTACCATTCTGTCTTTCTTTCTGTAGGTGGTAAGAGATGTGCTGTTGCTGGGTCATAGGCAGGCTTTCGCTTGGGTTGATGAATGGATTGGTAAGTTTGGCATTGACTTGCCAGTCATGCACACATCCTTCCCTTCAGATTGCTGTTTGTTCTTCTCTCTACCTTTTTATTTGTGGTTTCTTTTGTGGTGACTCTGTCTCAGAGTCATGACTAACAAACCTCATGGATGCCGAAAGGATGTCGTGATCCATAGCTCACAACGGTGTTAAGTTTTGCATGAGTCACTGCAAGAACAAAGTCAGAAAAGATGTTTGAGCTGAGAAATTCAGCTTTTTTAAAAATGGTTCTTCATTTTCTTATCAAGGACCTTGACCATACTGATCAGATTGGAAGCTTGAACAAATTGTTCATAAATTGTTCAGATTACCAAACATAGAAAACAGCATCACCTCTGCTGTAGATTAGAGCAGGGGTCTCCAAACTTGCTCTAGGGGGGCCATGTTTAAGCAGTTTAGCTCTTGCCTCAATTAAACGCAGCTAATCAAGGTCTTCAGAATCATTAGAAACGTCAAGTGAAGTGTGTTGGAGCTAAACTCTACAGGAAGGTGGTCCTCCAGAAGTAATCGCACACTGACGTCTGAAATTTTTGGACGTTGAAAAATAAATAAGACCTCACATTGTGTCAATCACATTTACACACCATCTCTGAAACCTTCGTCTGTCATAAACACATTTGGATTGGATTGAGTTTTCTGTTTTTGGAGGTTTTTTTGCATCCACCAAACAAGCGAACGCCAAAATCCAGATTGTCAAAATTCTGAAGGTCCTTGCACACTGTGTTCACAGAAATTTCCTTTCTTTTTCCCTTTTTTTTTTAGAAGCGAGAGGAAAACAACATCATTCTCACTACTAGAAGACTCGCTTTAGTACTTGTTTGCTTTATACGCAACAAATACAAAAAAATGCATGTGAAAATTTCATACTCAGTGTGAGTCTGGACTCCCCTGAATTTAAGATAGATCATCCTGACATTATTAACCAGGATTTGGTGAATACAATTATTTTACTACAGAAATATTTTCCTGCAGTTTTTTAATGGAAGCCTCGTGAAAATCAGATTAAATATGATTTTATATTGGACTTGTTAATCCAGGGATGTCAAACTCTAATTAAGTCCCTCAGGTTTGCTAGCAATGTTGGAACTATGTTGGAACAGGATTGCTGGTTTAGACCAGTTTAAATTACATTGAGCAGACTTTGGCTTCGTGTTTCAGATGTCCACTACAACCGACTAATTGAAATTTCTTTGCTTTGTACGTTTCAAGACATGACAATGGAGGAAGTCAGAGAATATGAACGAGCCACTCAGGAAGCCACCAATAAGAAGCTGGGAACCTTTCCGCCAGCTATTTCCATCAGCGAGACACCCTTGCCAGCCTGCGCTCGTAGCGGTCCATCTAGTGCTCCCTCGACACCCCTTTCCACTGAAGCTCCTGACTTCCTTTCTGTTCCCAAGGACAGACCGCGGAAGAAGTCGGCTCCGGAGACCCTGACTCTTCCCGACCCCGCACGGAGAGACTCAGTCTTCCGCCTTCCCAGTCTGTTTTCGTGGGGTCCTAGCACCCCGCAACCTGAGTAAACCACAGTTCTGGCCTTAGTTAATGAAAACACTCCCCAGTAAAGTGTCTGTTTGACACACAATCGAATCAGTCTCTCTTTTAACACTGAGAGATACTTACAGTTTCCCAAACCCACACACAGAGTGGCTTTTCAACCTGTCCAACCTCATGTTTTACACGGGAAGTTAATTTACAATAGGCCAAAAAGTGCATTTGGACTTAACAAAAACATTACAGATCACTGTTAAAAATATCTCAGGAGTTGTCCCATTGATTAGAGTTGAATCATCTACTTTTTTTTCTTCTTGCTGAGCCATTTCTTCCTACATATGTTGAATATGGATAGGATTCGTAGCCACTGTTGTTTTGCTGTAGTAGTGTATTTATTAGTATATTCTGCTCGGTTAATATTTCAGTTGTGATATTATGTTAAGTGACTTTATCCTCAGGCTTCTGAATTTCTCACTCCAGTTAATCAGTGTTTGACATGTACTGTAAATATCCCATTTCTAAGAATGTAGGGGTCAATTTGATAGTGGTTTCACTATGCTCTTGTCTTTAACTTTGATCAGTTCCATTCCCACGGACTCAGAAAACCAAGTGATACCAATTTTACTGGCCTAGCGAACTGGAACTTGTCTGTACATACTGTAGTTTATCTTCATAAATATATTTGTTAGGTTAAGGAGCATCTGCCATGTAACTGAGTATGCTGTTCTACAATATATGTTCTTGGTTGGGATTAATGTGATGCATTATTATCCATGAATATGAATCAAGCCCTCAAAGAATGCTTTAGATTGATGTATAAACTTTGAGCTCTAAGGAATGTTTGCTGCTGCTGGCCAATGTATACTTTGTAAATTGAAAAGCTCTTGTACTCTTGCTGGTTTCCGCATATCTGTTCTTTTAAACTCTTTTCTAAAGGATTCAGAAATGCACATGCCAAATCTTGGGAAATCATGCTTTTGATGTCAACTGCCGTTGTGAAATTAAAGCATTTGCTATCTAATGGGATTGCTACTTCATTCCAGTTTTACCATACTTGTCATATGTCTTTGCGGTTTAAGTTGAAAATAATGTGGGGTACGTTTGTGTTTACCAGAAATGTAAAGTGTTGCACATTGAAGAGATGGATTATAGCAGCTTTCATGTCTTCAGTAGTTGAGAAACAATGGCTTTTGCTCTCATTCTAAAGGTCTTTTCTTTGAATGGAAATTGGGGGGTTTCTATCTGCGTCAAACAAACTTGACAGGAGGAGTCCATTTAGGTTAGCAGAATATATTATGTATTAAAATGTATAATATATATATATATATATATATATATATATATATATATATTGTAATATGTAATATAAACCACAACAAATTCCTTCTTTTGTTAGTGCACACTTCTGGTTCTAATTCTAAAAACATTTTAAAAAGTTATTTGCGTGATCGGATTCCTGTTACTTTAATTGTGTAACATTATCTGATGCTGATTGATGCACTTGACATTTTACATATATTAAGAGCTCATTGCCAGGCAAGCAAACCCAGCGTAGTATATTTCACACGATACACAAGATGGCAATAAAAAGGAAATATTGCCTCCAAATGTCCATTTTTGTTTTAAGTAATAAGATTCATTGTGTCCAAGAAACATAAATCAAAAATTTTAAATTTGCAATGAAACAGAAGCAGCGTCAAATCTTCCAAATGGAATATTATTTATGCTAAGTGATTGAAAAAAAAAATATTATCGATTTCAGTTTTCAAAATAGTTTATATCGGTGTTATATCTAAGTATATCAGAAAGAAACCGATCATTTTTACCGATTACATTGTGATTAAATTACAAGGTCAGTTAAATTATTATTTTTTTTTTTATAAAATAGATATGGTGATTTCAACATTTATCACGCGCACTTGACTTTTATTTTGAAGTTGGTATGTAGGACCTTTATTCTGAGAGAGTGTTTTCATTGCTGTTTCCGCGCTTGCTCTGCTAACAGTATATATGTAATCCGAGTGAGATATCAGTTTAATCCTTACTAAGGACCGCGTTTATTTTTGAAACACCACGTATTATTAAACATTCCCTATGGAATATTTTTTATTTTTTTTGATTATATACTTTTGAGAAAGACATGTTAAGTTAGCTAATGGAAGTGCTGTTGCTAACGCATAGGCTGTTTGGTTTTGCACTTTCTATAACGAACTTCATTGCACTCATTCGCATTAACGTTGTTTGGTTAGAAATACACGTAGCATCAAGATATAATTGCCAATGCTGAGGTCTGCACTCATCACGCGACACTAAAAGCGCGCCATGGCTCAGCGTTATCACAGAGACCACCAGCATCATCACGAGTCTGTTTATAAAAGATGCGGAGACTCTAGCGGTGATAATAAGACGGATAAGCGCCACAGATCGTCCGAGGAAGGCCAGCACAGACCCCCGGAGACTCTGAGCGCTCACAGACAGCTGTACGAGAGGAACTTCCCGCTGTACAAGCAGCCCGTGGAGGTGGGCTGCTTCTCTCTAGACTCTCGCAGGAGCTTCTGCAACGATCAGAGGCAGCTGCGCTATTATGTGCAGCCCGCGAAGAGCCCAGACTTTAATTTAAGGGACGGGTACACCAGCCGCTTCGTCAAAAGAGATGACAGCGTGAAAGAGAAGCTTGATCACGTGCTGAAGTGGATTCTGGCCAACAGAGACAAGATCCAAACCAGAGACCAAACCCCCTCATCCAGGTCAGAAACGCCCTGTGCACATTTTACTCCTTTGTCAAGAAGTAGCTTATGCATTGCGTGCATTGCATTGTGTGTGTGTGTGTCACACTCTATAATGAGGGAGAGAAATAATTATTCGTGCATAAATATAATTATGTTTCGGGTGAGTTGCAAATATTAGCGTTTGCAACTAACCTTGCCATTTCATAAAAATAAACAAAAAATCTAATATCTTACTCAATCTAAGTTATTATGAGAATCTTTTTAACATATAATTTCCTTTTGTAAAATAGTGTTTTTCCCCAAGCATGTTTTACAAGTAAATATTTGCAAAATATATTTTAACAGGTTGTTAACTCAACAAATGTTTTGTATAGATTACATTTAAATGTATTTTTAATACAATAATGAATAAAATGCAAGTGTTATCTGACATTGTTTGAAATAAAAATGAAAAAAATCTCAGCAGGTTACCACTGCAACATTTCTCATTTTCATACCATTTCATAAATATATATATATATATATATATATATTCATAAAATATATATATATTTTTTTAATAAAAATGAATAATAATAAAAAAGAAAACAAAAAATATGAATAATAAAAATACCAAATTACTTACGTTTTTTTTTTTCTTTTTCGTTACAATATCAGGACAGCTGTCCAACCCTGACTTTTTTAAGGGGGGAAATCTAATTGAATTTTCCTTTTATTTTAAGAACTTGTTTATAATATAAGAGGCGCTTTCGAGGCATTTCACGTGATTTTATGTAAATGTATGTATGAGTGCCACATCATTGACCCAGAACGAATGTGGTGTCAGCATCAAAAGAAATTCACAAAAGTGATTTTATGTCCATAATAATTAAATGCAAGTAAAGTGTCTACTTTAAAAGGTTTCTTTTAAGGTTTCAAATACGTTTTTGGAGAATAGAATTTCAAAATTTGATTGAAATAATGTTACGTTGTCATTAAGAATCCAAACAGCATGCTTATTCTGACCTGTACGTGTTAAAATATATAAAAGCGTAAGGAAGCATATTACAATTTGTTGTGTTTTAAATGAGTTAAACAAACCGTACAGACAAATGGGTAAAACCTTGGATAGTGACAAATGTAAAATTGTTACTAATTATTATTTGGGGTAAAAGAAATGAATCTTTTAATGTGTCATATGTAAAAATGCCACTGAATGACATTTTAGTGGTTAAATTTAGTAAATCAGGGAAACGTGAGATTTATTTTTCTAATTATAAGCAATTTAAAGCAGTATTACACATTTTTATTTTTAACCCCTTTTTTGTATTTGACACATGTATTGCGTAGCTGGGTTATTATGGTTAACTTACTTAAAACCACATAAACGCTTACTTAAAATAAACGATAAAAAAAAAAAATATTTGCCAATGTAAAAATTTCAAATAGTTGCCAATGCAACAGTTTTCATTTGATGTAGTCGATGTATTAAAAAAGAACTAAATGTAAAGGAAAGAATGACAAAAATGCACAATAAAAGTACTAAAATGTCCCTCAAAGAAACTAAATTACTTATCAATGATAAACTAGCACCTCAGCGCAGATGTCTTGTTTCTGTCAGCTGTTCCTTGTTTCCTGTTGAGGAATTGAGTGTGTTTGCAGCGCTCTCGGAGTGGACTTCGTGACATGGAGAGGACATCTAACCAAAGTGCTGACCACCCCATACGAGAGTCATGAGGGATGGCTGCTGGCCGCCTCCAGGTTCAGAGGCACCATCTACATCAGCGAGGTGGAAACCGAGGCGGCCCGAGTGAGCCGAGAGACCCGCCCCGAGCGGCAGGAGGAGATGATGTACTGGGGATACAAGTTTGAGCAGTACATGTGCGCAGGTCTGGGACGTCTAGTATTTTGTCCTATCAGACAGAAACCGGATCTCTTCACTTACCTACGTTTTTCCTCCTTTTTAAGATGATGCGGATGCGACTCCAGACCCAGGGGGCGTGGTGAACACCAATGAAGCGTTCTGTACGGTGGTGCAGACACGTCTGGCCGATCATAAGCTGCTCTTCTCTGGAGAAGTAGACTGCCGCGTCAAAGACCCCGATGCTCCTCCAGCTCCGGGATGTTATGTGGAGCTCAAGACCTCTGCAGAGATCTGCACCCCGAAGCAACGAAGCAACTTCCACAGGTGAAGCTATCAACACCAGCTGCTCATCCCACAGAATTAAGACCAGTTCACAAGTTTTCCACCCAACCTGGCTTTTTTTCTCCACCATGTCCCTTAAGGGGATCCATACATTCTTTGAAAAGAAAAAGATTTGACATTTTTTGTTGAACCATCCGATTAACATTTATATTTATTCATTTATATAATTTTTTTTCTGGACCTAACATTCATCTTGGTGTGAAAGGGATATTAATGGCGTAGTTCACCGAAAAATGAGCCTCCTCGTGTCATTCAAATGCACATTTTCTTACATGTTTCAAACAATATGAACAAGGGTTGAATACATTTCTGGGGCATTAATTCATAAATGAAAAGTGAGAACTTCAGCTCTCTTTTTAGAAACATGTATGCGTGTATATTCCTCTTGTAGGTACAAGCTGCTGAAATGGTGGGCGCAGTCGTTTCTTCCTGGAGTGCCACAGATAGTCGCCGGGTTTCGAGACCATGAGGGGGTAGTGGTGTCTGTTGAGACCTTCCCAACCTCGAAAATTTCACAACTCATCAAGGTTAGATCTTTATAACCACCTAAGATTTGTGATTGGGGTTGTAACGGTATGAGATTTTCACGGTATGATAATCGTCTCAGAAAATATCACGGTATACCGTATCATTATTATTATAATCATCAGCTACAATGACCCTTAAATGAATAAAAGGAGATATGTTTTTTGGTTGAACATGGTTTATTGTAACAAACTTTTTTTTACCAAAAAAAAAAAAAAAAAACATGGAAGGATGAGTCTAACGTTTGGGGAGAAAAATTAAATAAAGCTTTGCATTAGAGGTCTGCATTCCCTTGAGACCCGACCAGACTTCTTGCGGCGCGGGAATAAATAAGATAACTTTATTTATCGTGCACTGTCGGTGTCACAGCTACATGACACACTGCATGAACGATCGTATTTGAAAAAGCATAATAGGGGCACTTTAAAAATATAATATAATCATAAAAGTATTACAATATAGGCTAGACATGTGTATCATTGTTTTGTTTTTCTTTCTCCTGGGCTGGTAGTGTATACGTTTTCAAATGAATGCAAACCCATTTAGTGTGAATAGTAGCTGAAGGTTTATCATTTAGTTGCAAAAGCAGCATAAATGTTTCTGCTCTTACCTTTGTGCCTCTTTAAAGCTTCGGGGTTTCTTCAGAATGTATATAAGCAAGCACACACTACAAATGCAATTTAAAAACATGCCGGCTGACATGAATAAGTTTAGCTGGCTGCGCTCCAGTGTTGCCGGAGGCTTTGTTTTTCTTTACCTTAAGCAATTTGTTTGCAATTCTAACAGGTTCTCAGGCGAGTGTGTTTCTTAACTGACTGCTAGGAGGGGGAAACGGCGCGCACGACAGTTCATTTCCGCCCACCTTTGTAACCCGACCCCACCTGTTCCACACAATCACCATAGGCTAAAAAAAGGAAGCGCTTTGGCATGTTAAGTTTCATTACTTCATGAAGGATAAGAAGAGCAATTACAAAAGCAGCCTCTCTCTCTTGTGCCGCCCACCTCTGCTGTGACTTATTAGACATCTCTGTCTAGGTGGCAGCTCCTCTCTCCTTAAATGTGAGAGGTCAGTCTGGTTATCGAGCCGATAATTAGATAACCCGAGAAAAAGGGCCTATCAAGGCCCACCGTCATTCAGTGGCTGCTCCTGTAGTCGGCCTGCAATCACAGATAACTTGGTGTCCCTTTTCAATTACGGAAGAAACGCAGCTCTGGTGTCCAGAGGTGGCCGAGCACATTAGCATCTTTAGAGGAATTTGACTAACTCCCACTCACATGCCAACGCTGCCAGGTTGAGTATCTATTTGCCATCAGGTTTGATTATGAAGTGATTTATAGGAACAATTACACAATTTCTGCCACCTATTTCTGGGGATACACAGATTTGTCATCAGAAAATTATTAATAACTTAAAGTTAATAACACTGTTAAATGAAGTCTTCAGTAAATCCCAAAATAACTGCTAAAACTTTTTGGAATAATTACATAATTAAAAAAATATATGTGTAAAGAAGCCTGTTATGCTGACCTAGGCAGTCAAAAAAATATATAATAGAGAAAAAGATTATTACAATTACAATTTATAAATGTACAATAGCTATTTATGATTTAGAAAAATGTATTGTAAAATAAAAACTATGTGTAATAATTATTATTATTATCGTCATTATCATCATCTACTTATAGGTTTTGGTTTGAATTGTAATATTGGCGCGTCCCTAGTTATTTATTTGTATTATATATTATATGTAAGCCTATACTACCATTGTTTAGGATTTTTAAAGGAATAGTTGACATAGAATTATGTAAACTATCCCCCCCGCATTTTATAATTTAGTACAGCCAATATCTTGTTCAGATAAGGTTGTTTGCATGTCTGTGGGACCAATGTTTCCCCATACCTTTTACCTAACATGATGTTTGGCCCGCTGCCACATGACTTTTCAGGTGTAGTCCATCATTCAAATGCAGCCATACTGATCTGTCAAGAGATGAGATTGTGCTTTGAACTGCCGCATTGTTTGTTTCCTTGAAACTGCAATAATAGAAAAGTCTATAAACTGCTCTCAGGGATTATTAAAAATGCATTGTCATGTAGCAATTTGGTCTTCACAGTCCATGAAACTCATGAATAACTATATTAATATCACCTATATTGTTGCCTGTTGAGGCATAATATTGTATTAACAATGCAGGCTTTTACATATGGATCTGGCTAATCTTATTAGGAAGACAAAGCATCAGCCCTCCTATTTTACTACTTGTAATGGATATACCGCCACAGGCTCCTCATTAATGCCTGTTTGGATAACTTGCTGTGTTTTTTATGTATCTGCTAACTATCTTTATGTTGATGTCTTCATCTGCGTTAAGGACTCTGGTGCAATGAATGAGTTTCTGTAATTCCTTTTTCTTTGTCTTCTCATTTGGATCCTGTTCTTAGGAGCTGAATGAGTTCTTTGTGTTGCCTTTGTCCTAGCCCTCTGCGTGGGCTTTTGCTTTTGCTTTTAATAGTGGAGCGATGAATCAAATTGCTGCATGATTTATGTGTTCATGTGTGTCATGTTTTTTTCTCATCAGGCGAATTAAGAGCATGTAAAACTCTGCATCCAGACAGGCTTGTAAAGCTTGTTGTGTTTCAAAGACAGTTTCTCAGTAGAGACAGTATCACTTTTGGCCTGCGAGTGTGGTGTTTATACAGTACCACCAAAGCTGGTCACTGTTGTGATTCATTGTGCTTGGGGTCCTGATGGTCAAGTATTTCCAGCAATTAGATTAAACAGCAAAACTTCATTGACCATCTTCATCACTCTAATGATGACAGAATGATGGACGGATGGACAGATGTATGGATAGATAGACAAACATGGATAGATAGGTGGGTAGGTAGATAGATTGGTAGGTGGATAGGTTGGATGGATGGATAGATAGGTGGGTAGATAGGTGGATAGATTGGTTGATGGATTGATAGATATATTTATGGATATGTGGAGATTGATGGATCGATAGGTAGATTTGATAATGATGGAT
>JAUCMU010000063.1:21034179-21044413 GCA_032275025.1 Enteromius treurensis
TTATTCTCAATATTTTATGTTGACTTTTTTCTCGTAACGTAACCTTAATCTCGTAATTGAACGACTTTATTCTCAATATTTTATGTTGACTTTTTTCTCGTAACGTAACCTTAATCTCGTAATTGAACGACTTTATTCTCAATGTTTTATGTTGACTTTTTTCTCGTAACGTAACCTTAATCTCCTAATTGAACGACTTTATTCTCAATGTTTTATGTTGACTTTTTTCTCGTAACGTAACCTTAATCTCGTAATTGAACGACTTCATTCTCAATATTTCATGTTGACTTTTTACTCGTAACGTAACCTTAATCTCGTAATTGAAATACTTCATTCTCAATATTTTATGTTGACTTTTTACTCTTAACGTAACCTGAATCTCGTAATTGAACGACTTCATTCTCATTTGTTTTGTTTTTCTCGTAATTTAACAACTTTAATCTGTAAATGCTTTTATTTTTTTGTTAATGCTTGGCTCTAATCTTCTTCTGTAAGTTTTTGGCAAAGTAGCAAAATAAAAAATAAATTCTTTTCAGTTTACATTAAGCTGAAATGAGAAATATTTTCTCTGGAAACTACAGTTTATTTTAAGTAATAGAAATATTTAAATTAACTTGTGTTTTAGCTATAATTGTTCTGGTTGACACCCAGTATTACGGAGTTGTAAACTACAGTTACTAAGGTGGACTAACTTTATCCGGTCCATGAGCAAAGATACCACATTCTTCAGGCTGCCCACTAGGCCTCCTTTACCGTCTGATTTATACTGTCCAAACTGCAGAGGAAGCAAAGGGAAATATTCACTGTATATCAGCATCTTTCAAGCATATTATATAATGCAGAGGTTTCCTGCGATCATATTGATGGCATTACCCTCAGAATGGCCTGAACCGTTTGCAGAGGATATGTTGCAGATGTTGCGATGGCTTTAGCAATGGCACCGATGAAAAAGATCTCAAATGATGATATCTGCCCATAAAGATGACACAATTCAGTTACTCCACAAATTCACAAATGAATGATGCCAGTACTTTGTCCCTCACCCTCCTGCCTCCCTGTCCTGCTCTTCGCTTCATGGCCTCATAGAACATGAACTGCACAGCGGGATTGAACACCAGCACCAGAGACGGCAGCGTCCCGTTCCACAGCGTGCCCACTCCCTCGCTGGATATTATCTGTGAGAAGGCATCTTTGAGACGAAAACAAGACGGTGTGATTCACTCCACAACAACAACACAAGCCTATTATTTTAATAAAGTGTAATCTGTTTCTGAGCAAGATACTTAATCAGGGACGTAAGAAAAAGTCCTGTAGTTCTACACAAGCACTGATAATGATGAAAAATGCCTTGTACATGTGGAAATCATAGAGCAACCGACTCCAGACAGCTGAATTATTGAAAAATAATCCATACCTATGGCATAATGACCACTCCACTTGCATCATGGCTGCATTAGTAACTCAGGTGAGCATTACCTTTCAAACATTCAACAGTCAAAAATCATTTACTTCTTATTTTTGATAAGAATACCACAAAGGTGCAGGCTGGATGGATGATATCTCAGCTGTATGCTCTCAACCACCGTTGATTTGAAATGTGCTTTACTACTAAATGACCTGACTGAACGTTGGTTTATACAGCAAGAGATAAATGAAAGTGTGTGATCGGTTCTGACCGAATATGCCCTTATAGTGGGTCTGATGGAGCTCTTCGTTCCTGAACTTTGCCCCCTGAAGCTTCAGTCGTGTGTTCACCACCCACATGGGGGTCGTCAGGAGCACATTAACAGCTCCTAAACGAAAGAAGAAAGAGTGGTCATTATCATTTCTCAACATTTCTAGCACTAAAGCACTAAAAGCACTTAAATATTGGAAATTACATAAAAAGAATAAATATGAATATTGCGAAAGAATAAATTTTGAAGTAATTAAATAAATAATTAATAATTATTATTATTAAGTCTAAATAGCAATATTAGTAATTAATAAAAAAAACGAACTTAAAAGTGTAACTAAAATTAAAACAAAAAAACAAATATGAAATATTAATAAATCAGCATGATAGTATGTAACAAATAACACTAAAAATACTAAACAATAGCACAGTGAATTAACAACCTGAAAAGAACACCCTTGTAACACCGGAAAAAAAAACCTGCAGCATGGATGCTAGAAGAAAATTGTGAACTTCTTACAAGAAACCCCTTGTGGAGAGAGTTCAGATCAAATGTTCAGTACCTGATATGAAGCCCATGAGCAAATCTTTGCCAGGCTTGGACCGGTCTGAGACCATGACTCTCTTCAGTGTGTTGAACGTGTAGAAGTACACAAAGTTAGAGCAGCACAGGCTAGAAATGACAGGAAACCAGCCACGATACAGAGACAATCTGAAACACATACAAATGTAATCATGTTTTGCACATACACTCATGTCTGAAATGTCCTGACATGTTGTCCACTCTGAGCTTAGTTACTCACATGCCCTCCTCCTTCGCTATCTCAGCCAAAATGATGGGGGTGGACTGGGCCTTGCGGTTTTCATCCACTGAAGCACAGGAGAAATGTGAAATTGACATGACTTTACCAAGTGTCCTTCTGCTTCATCTATAACTAGCGCTGTCGAATAATATTAACAATAACCACGATTAATTGCATCCGAAATAAAAGTTTTTGTTTGCATCATATACATGCGTGTTATCTGTGTATATTTATTAAATATATGTAAATTCACCCATATTGTACTATTTATGTATTTACATGTCTATATTTGTATAATTTCTATTATAAAGAAAAATATTTAATACATAAACATAATATTTTTCTAAAATATATGCATGTATGTATTTATATATTCCTAATTAATATACACTGTGTAGACACATATATTATGTAAACAAAAACTTTTATTTTGGATGCGATTAATGGGTTGACAACTCTAACTAAAAAACATGACCTAAGACCTCACAGACTGCGTGCAACACTTATATTTATCCCTGTAAAGCCTGACATAAGAGATAATAGTCAGATAAAATAATGATTTATATTTATATATATATATATATGTATATATATATATATATATATAAAAAAAATAGAATAATATAAAATAGAATAATATAAATAGTTTTTAGACACCAGTTTCTATGTGATGTACCAGGAATTACATTGTAATTACATTACATATAATTAAAAAAAAAATACATTAAAAATACATTAACAATTTCTAAAGTATTAATCGCATGGCAGAATTCCCATTCAGCAAAGTTTTGATCATGTCAATAATTTAAAGGACTTTTAAAGGAGTATACGCACACAGCATCACACAAATTTAACATCTTCATTCACCTATGGATTTTTATGAGCATTTGTCCAGGTTTTATTATACTGGACAAAACGTTTGAAGACAAATGAATAGAAATTGCATGCACAGCTTCAATCTGATTAAATATTTTAACGAACAGAATGACTTTACGATATTTAAAAATGAAAAAGAAAAAAAAACACAATATAGCAGTAAAATCACATTCAGTACAAAAAGAAATACAAAATAAAATAAAATAAATATATAATAACTTTATTATAACGTAACTGACCCTGTAGTCTGATCCTGGCTGTGTCCAGAGGGAAAAACACTGTCATTGCTGTAACACTGCCCTACAAGGCAACAAAACAGAGCTTAACAAACATCCCTGATTCAGAATATCATGACATTAACGGGAAACAGACTAAAGCAAAGTCATTATTTCTCTCACCATTGCACCTGCCACTGCGTGCACCAGTGTTTCGTATGACAGCAGGCCGACTGAGCTGCTGCTCCCGGACATCTCTCGTACCCGCTCTCTCTCTTCGGTTTAAACTTTACAGACCAGACTGCTGCGACTTTACTTTACACAGATCAGCTGACAGTCACAAACAACAATTCCCGGTCTAATTCATATTCATTACGCGCCACAACAGAATCATAACTTCCGCATTCAGAACAGTCACTTCGTTGGACGTTTTTGTTTTTTCTGTTGATGTCTTTAACGCCGCTGCTCTTTACCGCCTCTAGCGGCCGGGTGATACGCCGACACTCGGTTTGGACTTTTTTTTTTCTCTCTCCCGGTAATTTTTTTTTATTACTAAACTCAAAAACATACAGATAGTACAAAAGAACAAATTATCCACAAAACTGACTTTTGAACAAACAATAACAAGAAAACAAAATACTCTTTAAAGAAAGAAAAAAAGAGTAAAAATGCTATAAAGGGCTTTTTTTTTTTTTTTAAAAGAATAGCCTACACAAAAAGTTTAATTGCAAAAAAATGACTCCAGTTTTCAAAGCTTTCTTATTAGCAGATTCAGATTAAAGTAATTCTCCATGTCTTAAAAAAAAAATAAGACATGTTTACAGTTTGAACATTTACATTTGTGAAGATAAAATTTACATTTAAAAAAAAATCTGATTGGACAATTCCTGTGATGTAAAACTGAATTGGCAGCATGATTTCTCACAGTCTTCAGTGTCACATTCATCCTAAATCATTTAAATATGCTGATTTGCTCTAAAAAAAAAAAAAAAGATTAAATAAAACATTTCTGTATCCAAGTGTGGAGCCTAGTGTTGATACTGGAATTTTGGACGATTTCATGTCTTGTAAAAATCAGGACTGACTTTTATAACTTAACATACTGATGCTAACATACATAGAATCTGACAGCACACACATACACATTTAAAGTACAGAATAGGATTATTAGTAAATAAATGATCACATATTTTTAATATATCAAAAGTGGCTATTCCTTATGTATTATTCAATATATTGTAATATATGTGACCCTGGACCACAAAACCTAAGGGTCTTATTTTAAAATTGAGATAACATCTAAAAGCTGGACAATGCCTTTATACAAGAAATGTAGATCTAAAATGATCAAATAAGAACTATTAAAAAAAAGAAAAAGAGCAGAAATCCTTGTTTATGTCTCTGATGTTAAGCACTCTGGACTTTAGTTTATGACAGTGATATCGGTGTCGTTTCCAGGCAGTGAGATCAGAGTTTCTCCTCCCTCAGACGCAGATACAGAGCACACCAGATGCCTGCAGGGATGGTCCTGTAACACTTCCCAAAATACATTTTCTCGCTTAACAAGGGAGATCGTTATTCTAATCATGTCACGGTATCACAAAGCAGCCATCGATGGCTATTTGGATCTTTTGAAAGAAGCCACAAGGAAAGATCTGAACACCCCGGATGAGGATGGCATGACACCTACTCTCTGGGCAGCTTACCACGGACACATCGAAGCTCTGCAGCTCATATGCAGTAGAGGGTGAGCTCGCAAAACCTGTTTTATAGGCACACAAACTTTCTGTACTCATCCTGTTCAGTGGCTATTGGTTTAATTATTGAATTCTATACGTTAAGTTTCCAGAATAATATCCATTTTAGTTTAGGTTAATGCTTAAAATTCAGAGGATTAACAATGCTACCTTGCTTTGTTTGTCTTACAATAATCTTTTAAGAATTGATGACTATATAGACTATGATGACTATATTGCATATTACTCTGTCAAACTTAAAATCTTTAGTATATCTTTTAAAAAACTGTACTTCTGTAACAGTAATGAAATAAAATGGCACTTATGATAGACACTTTCATGACTAATACAACACTTAAGTACACTTATAAAGTCAAATGATAATGGTATAAGATAGTTTTTATGTCTTAAATAAGTATTTGATGTGTTGATCAGTACAAAATTACTAATATATAATGACACAGGTTTCACTAGACATTACATGTTATAATTAGTTTTTTTTTTGTTCGTTTTTTTTATAAATGCACATTCAGCAGTACAATTTAACCAGTTTTTAAAGTCAATAGAATTATGAAATTTCATATAAAGATGCACTTAATTCATAAAGTCCTACTAACTGCATTTATTTAAACCTTTTTTATATATTAATTTGCATTTATATTATATATAAAAACATTATAATTCAGTTCACAGAGTGAATTATTTCCGTAATAAGTACTTATTTCAAAAGTATGTTGATATATACCTCTTTTTCACCTAAGGGTTGTGATACATCACCACAGATTGTCCGGATTTAGCCAGTTTTATGACCTTTGGGACGAGTCTTTTTACTTGTGTGCTTTATGAGTCAGTAATCACTCTTGTCTACGACAAAGGTCTTAAATGTTGTAAGAATTTAAAACGGGTGTCATCACTAAAACACCAGTGAGATATTCAGCAGCATATTAGAAAGACACCATTGGTTGAGTCCACAGTCAGAGAGTTTCTCTCTGGGTAGCTCTGTGTCCTCCTCTGACTTCCCTTCTCGCATGATTTGCAGTGTACATCATTTGAAAAACTCCCAGAGCTGATGCCAAGAGTTCAATCAGCTAAATTAGTTATGCAAATCTGGAACAATAGGCCTCTTTATTTTTCCACAGTTTGTCCAGCGTAGAGTTTGTTTATTCTGTGCAGCTTTGGGGACGATCTCTCTCAGGATAGAGAGCATGATTGCCATGGCTGGCTCTCAAACAGCACAAAGCACTGTGTGTTGAATGCTAACCCAGACAGGGGTGTTTCTTGTCATGGATACTTTAAAAAAGTTTAGTTTCTCTCCCTTTCTCAAAAACCTCATGTGCCTCATCCACCTATGAACAGGTGGTGTATAGAGAGATAAGCTCTTGTAGATATTGTAATCAGTGGACCTGTGGACTTTTATTTTACAGCAGGTTACATATTAACTGTTTGCGTGGTTATAGCATCATAATCACAGGGAAATACGTGAAGGTGGAATTTTAATTGCTGCTGAGGACAAATGAGGTGTCAAAGATTGTAGCTGTTTCATAATTTAACTTTTGGGCTCTGCTAGAATCCATTAATATATTTAAATGATCAAAAAATCATATTTTCTCTCCACCTGAAATGGTTTTATTTCGGTCTCTTTAAAACCAGCCTTGAAAGCATAGTCTGGCTCAGTTTGTTGTGATTGGGTTTCATGAGAAGCTGTAAATAATATTATATCTAGAGTATGCCATCAGTATTGCTGTACCAGTTTGAGCCAGAGTCTGATAATCACTTCAAAGTCCCAAAAATAATGGCATCTTTCGAGTCGAGTCAAAGAAATCATTCTGAAAGTGATTCTAAGATTCTGTAGTAGTTGTGGTATTATTCTCTTAAAGTTAGAACCATTTTTAGAACATTATAGTTTTAGTTGCCATAAAAATTTTGAACAAAATGTAATTTTTGTGACATTTTCGAACACTACATTTTTACAGTACCATCAGGATCCAGAGCATTGCTGAGCATTTTATCATTTTTAGGTCGTCTAGTGTGGCAGTGTCGAAACCAGCTCATTCTGAGTCTGTTTCCAGACCAAAACTTGAGTAGGCTGAGTCAGAATCAAGACAGATCAAGACCAGAAGGCGGCTGAGTTAAATGCATGACTTGAAACAGACCACAAAATGTACCCACAGTGTCAAGTACTCAACATCAGACTTAAGGCATAGTCCAGATGCTCCAGAGTACAAGAGATGTTATACAGAGACCAAGAGCATGCAATGTGGTCTAGGACTCGAACTGAGATGGACAGAGTCTGTGTGTTCTCAAGTGGTTGATAAGGTATTGTTAGTTGTTTTTTTTAGGGTGTTCTCTGTGGTTGTTTACTAGTCTAAGTCAAAAGTGCCTGTACCAAAGTGTCTGTGATATTCCATACATGTGACCCTGGACCACAAAAGCAGTCATTGTGAGATTAATACTGAAGGCTGAAATGCATACATTTTGATATAGAATTACGTTAGGAAATACAAAATATCTTCATGGAACGTGATCTTTTCATCTCTTAATATCCTAATGATGTGGGGCATAAAAGAAAAAACAATCATTTTGACCCATATGTAATGGGAAGTTTCTGCCTGGTTTGTCGCCTCCACACCAATCACTTAAAAATGTAACAGCATCTCTATTCAAAACGGAAAACCAAACCATTTTTTGCTTGTTCCGACAAACCCTTTACCCTACGAATTGCAAATAATAACAGTGATGTACGCAGATTTTCAAGTAATCGACTGATTGATACTGATTGACACATGAATTAAATTGCTTGTTCATTATAATTTCTGTCTTGTAGGGGGGATCCGAACAAAAGTGACATCTGGGGGAACACGCCGTTGCACCACGCCTCTTCAAATGGTCACATGCAGATTGTCAGCTTCTTGGTGAACTTTGGAGCCAACCTTTTCGCTCTGGACAATGACTTCCACACTCCCATGGATGTGGCTGCCTCTCGAGACCATATGGACTGCGTTCGCTTCCTAGACACCGCGGCCGCCCAACAGACAGGCCAGAACGGCAAAAGAGTGGCGCGGCTGAAAGAGCAGGCCACCAAAGATGCAGAGCGCAGAGTGAAGCTGTGCGAACGCGTCAAGAAGAGACATCAGAGCAAGATGGACAAGATGTACCGTGGCGGATCTGTCTCGGAAGGAAGTTCCCTTTCCAGCTCGGGTACCTTGAGCAGCATGAACGGAGAACAGTTCTCCAAAATCATCGCTGCGGACGCCAACGGATCCATTTCGTCAACGATCAAAGGAACCCTCCAGCGTAAATTTGGGAAGAAAGACAAAGAGACAGTGAGTAGACAAGGGGACGGCAATGTCATTTTTGTCAAACAAGACAGCGGCTCGCAAGAGAAACCTGGTTTTGTTGACGTCTTCAATGAGCAGGACGAAATTCAGGAGGAGGACGATGATGATGCCAACAGAGATTCGGACGAGGAGGGAGCCAGTCAGGGCAAGTCTATTTTCGAAAGACCTGGTCTTGGGAAAATGGTTTTCCGCAGGAACTTCTCCATGGAAATGTCCATGGACCCTGAAGACCTCCCCAGCGGCAATACAGAAGACCTAGGGTACCTCATTCGCCAAGAGTTGTTTGAGACAGTGGAGGAAGGTCTGGAAGGCTTGGATGAGGACTCGGAGCTTCCTTGGAAGGCAGAGGAGATCGGTCTGGATGAGGAAGAGGAGACCTCACACTTGGATTCCTTCTTGGCATCGATCGGCCTGTTGGACTATGGTCCTGTGTTCACCCGCGAACACCTTGATCTTGACGCCCTCATGCTCTGCTCAGATGAGGATCTTAAGGGCATCCGCATCCAGCTGGGGCCGCGCAAGAAGATCCTAGAAGCTTCGACTCGCAGAAAAGTTGTGCTGGAGCAGCCTGGCGTTATGAAGGACACCTTCCTTTAATAACGTGCACCACTCAATCCCACCATATACACAAACATTCACAGTTTCTCTCTGCGTACACTCCTGTAGTCGTCGTTTCATAGCTCACATTCTGTGATTTTGATGATCGTAGGAAGTAGCACAGCCATTAAAAATATCCTTATTGTAGTAAAATAATTGTAATCTCCAAAACAAATATGTGACTTAAGCTGTTGTATAAGAATCAACCATTTCCCCCCCCCCCCAAGAACATGTTGATTGTTTTCATCTTTTAAAAAAATAAAAGTAACTTGCATATCTCTAAATACTAAATCATGCCTATGTGTCTATCCCTGAACACATTCTGCAACACATAATATATGGGGTATGCTATTATAACCTTTTAATGTCTAATGACAGAATAAAACATACAAAATAGAGGCATTCATTTGGTAGTAACTTCATATCAGATAATACGTTTGATACGTTATGGCCAATGTCTGCAGCTCCATAACCAAGAGAAGCAACCACAGGTCCTTCAAGGAAACAATAAGTAAGCAATTAGTTGAAAATACACTACATGGACAAAAGTATTGGCACCCACTTCTATTGAACAAGTCTGACTACTGTAGTGATTTCCATGACTACAAATCTTAATGTTTAAGCATATAATGATATTCTAGGGAATTGTGTCCCTCTGATTTTATAGCAAGAGTTTGGACAATTCTTCTCTGTATAACGCAAGGTTCATAAAGAAATAATTGATCCAGTCAGTGTGGAAGAACTTGAATGGTCTGGTGTGACTTTAAATGCAAACCTTGAGCCAAAAACTAATGGTTACACTCATTTTAGACACATTTTTAAATACATGAATTATGTTTCCATCTTTGTTTTGGAAGAACCTCCTTCTGTTCTAAAGAAGGGGATGTGCCAATACTTTTCTCCATATACAGTATATTGCAGAGATGGGGACAAGTCACATATGGTCAAGTACAAGCAAGTCCCAAGTCTTTACCATCAAGTCTCGAGTCAAGTC
>JAUCMU010000063.1:21071863-21091135 GCA_032275025.1 Enteromius treurensis
ACACCTGGTCTTCCTGTGCTACACGAAATCAGTCCTGATGTACCACAACTTTAGTTCCTAGGACAGGCTTTCGTACAGAGTGTCCTACTTGCTTTTCTGAAATGAGACAGCCTCTATGACGAATGCAGCCTTCGAAATGCAGCCTCCGGAGGGCGCATCCTTCGAAATGAGACACAGCTATAGTAAACCCTTGAAGAGAAAAAAAATAACGTGTTTCCCTTTTCGGGACTCTGGAAGGTAAGTGCACTTTCACAAAGACGTACAGCATCACCCTAATAACTTTCAGTGGCCGCCAGACCCCTGCCAGCCCTCCCTAATCAAACCCCCACCACTGGCCACAGAGACTGTTATGGACCCTTGCCCATTTTGTGCTCGGCCCTCATGACAATAGCACTAGTAGTTGCCCAGGAGACTGGCCTTTCACTGCCCATGTGATAAAAAAGATGTATTCGCTGCTCCTCTCCCCCTCGGCCTCGTGCTCCACCCCCGTCTCTTGTGTCTGGATCACAGGGATCGCTCGAGCACATGAGAGCTGTCCGAGACGTCAGCGGCTCTCGGCTCTTCTTGTGCTATACACAGAAGCAGAATACCAATGGAGTTGTGAGGGAAACGGCGCAAACCCTGTCCTGAAGCCACAGCTTGTCCGTGAAGCGACTCATGTTCACAACAATGTAGTAGTCCGGCCCCCCCTCATCCCACAGTCTGACGTCTGACAAACAGCCTCCCGTTACAGTAAAGGCCCGACCTCTCTGATATTTACTCTCCTTTCTTCACTGAGCAACATTTCCCTGACGTGACGTCAAACAGACTCGATATTCAGAATTTTGAGAATTGGCTCCGTTCCAATCAGTGTGACTTTGAATCGAAATAGACAAAGAGTGTTTTGCCACCAGATTAAACGCATTCAAATGGTTTTGTTTGTATAAATTGATGTATAGAAATGTTTCTAAATTGGTACCATTTAAATATTTTGGATCAGTGACAATTTCTAAAATTGGTTGTATTTATTTGATTAAAAAATACTGGAAAAAATAAAACAGTAATAGCTGTGTGAAATATTATTATAAAATAACCATTGTCTATTTGAATGTATTTTAAATGGTAATTATATTCCTGTGACACATAGCTGTTTTATCATTATTACTCCAGGCTTCAGTATCACAAATGCTGATTTAATGTCGGGTGTATTTTGATTACATTATGTTTTGCTTTGAAAGCCTTTTACACTTTTAGTTTTGAACATCGTTAGAGTGAAAGACAAAAGCGGCAGGTTTAACATTTCATCAGTGTGCTCTCCTTACCTGTAGCTATCAGCAAGACTGCAGGATAATACCTGGATCTGGTTACAGGGGCCTCTCATCTGACCAAGCCACCACATTATAATTACGAGTACACTTTACCTGGAAAGACTATTCCAGCTTGGATTGGTCATCCCGGACCTCTCCTGAGAGCGTGACAACCCGAAAGATAATTGTCTGCATACAGTACACCCATCCATCCTAATGGAATTTATTTACTTGTTTGATCTGTTTGTTTGTTTTTTAATTAAAATGTTATTTCGACAACAAAAAAACAGTGATAAATTATTTAATATTAATAATTTTGTTTGTTTATTTATTTATATGCCAGCATATTTCATTAGTTTGTTTGACTGGAATGTTCTTTTAACAGATTTATTTATTCTGTCAAGACATTTAGTAGCATTTAACTAGAAATCCTCAAATTTTAACAGAGAAGCATTAATAAATGATTAAATAACAGAAACACCTGTTTTGTTTGATTGTTTGTTTGTTAATTTATTTATATGTCAACATATTCATTTATTAATGAATCTATTCACTTGTTTGATCTAGAAAGTTATTTTAACAGGAATATATTGATGTTTATTTATTGATTTCATCTGCCAGCATGTTTTTTCAAAGTTCTATCTGAAATATTATTATTTATTTATTAATTCTGTCAATTGTTAACGTTTTTTAATGCTGGATATTCTTTTAACAGAAATATACTGATAATGTTTTGTCAAGACTTTTTTTTTAAATAGAAGTTTACAGCCAGTAAATGATCAGATGAAGAAATAATAGAAACCCCCTATTTCTCTCAGAAATTAAATAGCCATTGTATTGTACAAAACTGTCAATGTTTAACAAGTTGAATGTCGCGTTAGCGTATCCAGGTCACATTTATCCTAAAATGTAAAAAAACTAAATGCAAAAAAGATGAATAAAATAGTTAGGTTGAATTTTCCTTAATTCTTACATTTTGATTAAAACCGTGTTGTTGGCAGATTATGCATGAGTCTCCTAACAAATGACTGTTCAATACAGAACAAAACATTTTATGGGGTCTAAACCAAGTGCTTCCCAGCTTCCCAATATGAATGCCAGGTCCTGTTGATCTATGTAAAAGCACAGTGATATATGAGGGCGTGGGATGTCGTACCCGTCGGACCCCACATGGGCCGAGCGAGGGCAGGCCTGACTGGAACTCTGGGGGGTACGAGAATCTCACTGAGCACAAACAAAGCCCTAAACACCCCCACACACAGACAGCGACACCCCCAAAATAAGACAAGCAGAGGGATGCTTGTGTAAATCACACACACACACACTGTCTTGCTCTATTTGACGTCCCTCCCATCGCATAATAAAAGCAAGAGCACAAATGGAGCGGAATCGAGCATGAACTGAGTAAAAGATGTTGCTTTGAGAAAAAGATTCAGCTTTAGATCTTTTTTACGCCCTTTTACACAACACACACACACACAAACATAAGATATCTGTCTTATATTTTAATCTTAAGTACAGTATGTTCAAACAGGCTAAACATGATTCAAAAGAAAGTGGCGTTGAAACAAGCCAACACTTTGTAGGCATCATTGCAGGTGTATCAGTGTAAGTAAGTTAAGTAAGACAAATTACCAAAATTAAGATCCGAAACTGGGTAAAACAGGTATGATTATAAAAAAACAATTAATCTTTGGAAGAGGTTTTGTTGTTACACAATCATTTGATTTATATATACGTAGTACCAATTTTCAGAACAAACAGGCATAGGAAAAGACATTCATGTTTTTGACATAAAAATATGTCTGTTTTGCCAATTTAGCTAGTTTACTTGGCACATACAAGGCTTTGATATTACTGAAAACCAATACAAAATAACTTGACAGATTGGGGTCCAATTTTGAGCTCAAATTCTGGACAAAACAAACAAACAAACCATAAATGTTTGGTATGTTAGTGCCTTTTTTATTTTGTACTTTAATGACATATCTTCCAAATAGCTTCACTCTTTCCTTAGTACTAACAATCTAAATAAGAAGATAAAAGTAGCCTTGATGTAAAATATCATTTGTATGAAGTCAGCGTAACACTCATAACACAATATGTGCGTGAAAGTGGTAATATGTGCATTTAGAAATCTATCAGCTGCTAGAGAGAAAGTTTGGCACACATCCTTCTACCTACCAAATAATCCAACATGGGCGGAAACCACCAAAAAACCATTCATCGAATTAGTGCAGATTCACTATCAAAATACTTCAAATTCTTATCAGGTGCTAATACAGCTTATTTGTTTTCTATAAACAATCCAGTATTCTACACCAGTGGTCCAAAAGGAACCTTTCACAGAGCCAGAAGAACCACTTTTGCTTCCTCAAAGATCCTTTCAGTGAACCGTTTGAACAATGGAATGATTCCATGGACGTTAAAGGTTCTTAATGGAAGCCCGAATGCCAATTAAGAACCTTTATTTTTAGAAGTGTTCACTGGTAGCACGTGGTTTGCAGTTGCAAGGAAGGCTGCGTGATGCACAATTTCATTTGCACAAGATCTGCTTCATGAGCTTGTTTGAGGATGAGACAATATGTCTAACATATTTAACAAAGTATTTCAGCTATTCAGTTCTGCCGCATGTAAATTTGAATTGTAAACAACAAACTCGCATTTCTCTTTTTTTGTCTACCTCCATGTTCCAAGCATTTGATAGATGATTTTAAGGACTCGCTAAGGATCGTAGTTAGATTAGCTTTAATGCAGGTAGATAACGTCAAATACAAAAAAAAAACATAATCATAAAAATCAGTATTAGAAATAGATATGCTTTTAAAAATACATCTTCACGTGGGCTTCATGGAATCCAGCATGAAATCTTTGGAGGTAAACAGTCCAAACCCTCTTTGTTCATTGACTTGTTTGTGTCCAAAGGCCTGAATCTCAGGTGTCACTGATGACCTCTTCAAAGCAGAGACTCGATCTTACTGCTTAAGTCACCTCCGAGAGAGTCTCCCAGGTCAAAGAGTTGATCGAGGTTGACTGTTGAGCTACAGAGGAAGTCGGGGCGGTTGCCCTCTTCAACCTCCGACCAGGGACTCTGGAGGAATGCAGTGGCCAGGAAGGTTTCTTCATCAAAGTCTGCCTCGCTGCTCCTCTGAGTTTCCATCAACACGTGGTTCTCAGCGACGCCTCCAGGAAGTTCGAGAGGGCTAATATGGGTGCCTCTAACCATCAAGTCCTCGTCTTGTGGTATAGGGCTCAACGGGCTGCCTTCGTTCAAGCTTAATTCTCCATTCAGGGCTGAGTCCAGCAGGGCATCCCAGTCAAAGTTGCCCTTCAGGGAGCTCAAGTCCTCCTGCTCGTCCATGGCCAGTAGCGGGGAGCTTGAGCATCGTGGAGCTTTGCTCCCAGAAGTCCTGTGGCCGTACGGCTGTTTTCTCTTGCTGCCCTTCCCCGAGACCCAACAATTCAACATAGTGGCCTCAGCCAAACGAGGGTCCCAGTTCTGATCAGCTCCCGTGGCTTCCTCGAACTCTTTCAGAAGCTGCTGGGACTCGGGACTCACGCAGAGGTTTCTGGCCATCCCTGCGGTGGCTGCAGCTTGCCCAGCGTGGGAGCTCATCCTGAGGCGGTTCTGAAGAGCTGGGTTGATCTGCACTGGGGGCATCCTGCGCTTCTTGTAGGCACCGTTGAGGAGGCGTTCTGCATACTGGGGGTCGATCTTCCAGAAGCCACCTTTGCCTGGCTCATCCTTTTGCCTTGGGACTTTTATAAAGCATTTGTTCAGCGACAGATTGTGGCGGATGGAGTTCTGGAAAAAATCCATAATAATATGCATTAATCTTAAGTCTAATCTATTGTTCCATGTGTTTTGGAATTTGGCTTTATTATTTATGTCATTAAAGACTTTCAGACAGGACATACCTAAGGGATTGACTACTGTAGGCTTTAGTATTCAGGTAATTCTTTGGTATATGGACCAGTTCCCAATATTAACATGTTGCATTTTAACATGCATTGACCGTTTATTAGCACTAATAAAGCACATATTCTGCCTTACCTTAATCTACATCCCTAATCCTACCCAATACTACCAACCTACTAAAGGTCATTGCACACTGAGTTCGAAATTTTCACATGCGTTTTTCCATTGTCTTACATTCATCATACTTTCCTATAAAAATGCATGATGTGATGGATGTGAAAACGCAGAAAATCGAACCTGATCCAAAAAATTTTTATGACGAATGAACGTTTCAGAGGCAGTGTGTAAAAATTTTAAACATATTCGAATTTCAATGAGCAATGACCTTAACTTTTAACCAGCAGTAAAATTAAGAGTTTACTGAGGCACAATTCATAATAGAAGTGAACCTTAAAATAAAGTGCAACCAGTTTTCACATCCTTTAACCATGAATTGCAACACTTTACAGGAAACTTTAATGCTGATTAATAATACTTTTTTACATATAGTAATTTTACATATAGGCTACTAATATATTTTTAGCAATTTGAAAATGTGTATAAATTGAGTTGTATTAAAAATAGTCACATTTACTTAACAAATGGGCCAAATCCATTCCAATACATTCATTTTAATAGAAATCTGCAGAATTGGTGATTTTACATTTCATGCAAATTTGCCTCATTCACCAATAGAAAGCTGTTCCATTTTAAACTGGCTTGAAATTGCAATACTACTTTTAAATGAACATTTATAACATTTTTCAATTCTGTTGTGCAGTTTTAATGCATCATGCATTAACTAATATTAATTGAAGCTTATCTGCTATTGCTGATCAGAAGTCAGAAGTATTATTGAGAGGGACACTCTTATTATAAACGGCATTTGATTGGACACAATTTAAATATATGCAAGTAAGTTTAAAATTGTCAATATTTGTGGCCATTTTCTAGAATAGGAAGACTGTATAATCAATTTGTAAAGTCTATATCTCAATATATGGTCATTTTGTCAACTTTCAGTAGTATTCAAGACCTTAAGGCTAACAAACATTTTGTAGGGTCTTTAAAGGCCTCCACTGTGTATCAACAAATCAGGCATGCCAACCAACCACCGCAAGCTAATCACATTCAAATGAAGCACTGACCTCCCAACCCTAGTTAAACATTGCTCTGAGTTTAAATATCTAAAAACTGAGTGAATGTCTATGTTTTCTTTAGAGAAAAGCGGTTATGGCTAAGTGGTCAATTAATAATTCACCAAACCATCTAAATCTTTTTAGAAATCCCCTTTTTTTTGTAAATATCCAACTCGTGAGCTCATTCTTCCTCGTCTGCTCCCTTTGAAAAGCAGTTCAAATTATAAACATATCTTAAGGAGGCAAATGTTCAGAGTGACCTTTTAACACTACACCTTGTTTGATTCTTAGAGCACACGCCATTAGGCCAACACTTAAGCTTGGAAAAGCTCTTACTCCGTTTGGTGTAGTCCTCCAAAAACTAAAAATATCAAGCCTCTAAATAAAACCAGGCCTCTGAAAGGTTTCTGTTGGTCTCTCTCCAATACACAATCCACTTCAGCAGGTGCTAAAAAGGCTTTCTCTTGCTCCACTCTGCTCAAACAGTGGCAAAATACCCTTTGCCAGATATGGAAATTAGATGTCTACTAAGTGCAACTTTTAAGTGCAAATAAACGTAAGGCATTAAAAAAGTTGTAAAGTTCGATTGGAGCATCTTACCTGCCAAGTGGGGTCCGCGTGGCGGAAGTAGCAGAAGTTGTCTGTGATCCACTTATAGATGCACGAGAGAGTGATTTTGGTTTTCTTGCTCGCCTGCATGGCCATGCAGATGAGAGTTGCATATGAATACGGTGGCTTGATATGAGGGTTGGTCTTATAATCGACTTCATCTGGACAGTGTCCGTGAGCTACCAGGCTGGGAAGAGCCGATAAGCAAGGCATCCTGCAGAAAGACGCCGCTGTGGGTTTGCCTGGGGTCAGCGGCATACCTATAGACGCCGGATCTCCTGCTAAAGGAGACGAGGGTCCATCCGAGCCGGCTTGGCTCCCGAAGAAGTGGCTGTGGTGCTGGCTGGATTGGGAGGCGCTGGCGTTGAGAATGGAAAACTCCTGCAGCCACTGGAGGCTGGTGAGGCTGTCGTCTAAATTGTCGGAGCTGCAGCTGCTGCTGTTGCAGTCTAATGAGCTCCGATCCAGCTGCTCGGCCTGGGCAGCAGCCGTGACCACCTCCTCCTCCAGCCCCACCGAGCCCTCCGGCCAGGGATCTGTGTAACTCACGGAGAGCATGGTCCCGTCCCAGCCAGGTCCTGAAGAGGAGACATAAAGTTTGAGCACGGTCAAGTTTGAAAGTCATGTGGCTTTATTTGGGTTCTCTAGCTCAGAGGTCATGGACATTTCCTGAAACTTCACAGGTCGAGCTTTATAGCAGCTCATAACTGGCGACTGTGAGCACACAATAGAGCAGGTCACAAACTCACAACATTCCTCAGCATGGGGCAGGTGCACCAGGATTCACAGAAGCTCACAAAATACTGCTGTAACTTCAGTATTTAGAGAGGTGATCTGCTATTGTAAGATAAGATTTCTTGAATAAACCAATAAAAGTATGTTTCAATTAATATATTTAAGTGATATTAAATAACATTTGGACTTGAATAAAACCATTTAACTTTAGTTTTCGTCTTGTTATTATTATTATTATTAATAGCAATATCATATGTAAGCTTACTTATTTAGGCTTTTTTTAGTTCTTCAACTTTTTTATTATTATTATTATTATCATAAAGTACCATTTTTATTGTCATCATCATCATGATTATTATTATTATTATACTAAAATAAGTAACGTATATTTTTACTAACTATTTTAACCAACGTAAGCCACGTCATACATTTAATGTATAGGCTACAATTGACTAGTATACAATTGAATGTATACAACTGACTCAACAACTGATTTATTTTCGCATAAACACATTTTTGAAACGATAATAAATTTGTCGTGTCTATTCCAAAAAGCACAACTTGGACCAACTCACCTGTCTTTACTGATAGGAGACTTGAAGGGCAGGCAAATAGCATCCAATATCACGAGAGCTGTTTATAGAGAAGAGGTTATCTGAAGAAGACGCACTAGCCTCCAGGAGAACGTATCTCTGCGCTCTCGGTTCGAGGTCTGCGGGGCAGCGGGGGCTCAGTTTAATACCTGCAGCAGGACGTTTGTCCGTCACCCCAGCAACGCAACACCCCCCTGTAAACAGCTTCTCGTTCTTCTATTGGCTGGGCGGTTGTTATGGTGACCGGGCTTTTAATCGCGAGCGCACAGGTTCGTGCTTTACGCGCGTCCTTTTCTCGTCTGACTGGCAAAGAAAACGATATTTTACAAACAAGAGACGAGAAAACACATTAGGATGTTAATTCATTATAAATGCAATTACATCGTTCCTTAAAGGAAATAATCAAAGTAAAAAACAATGCTTTCCACATGCACATTCCAGTTTCCTGTACCTGTTTTTTTTCACTACCTGAATAATTTTAAACTCAGCAGGCAAAATGGTTTTGGTATTTTCCCCCTCATTTTTAATTAAAATAGCTTATTTGAACAAATCAAATGTTCATTTGTTAACAGAGTTATTTCTACTTCATCTCGTGATTAATTACTTTGGGTATATTATTATTATTCAGTTGAATAAAACAAGGTCATTTGATTGTGTTTTATAAAATAATAATGAAAAACAAACAATAAAAACCACAACAAACATAATTATTTTAGTATTTATCATTTTTATATGGTTTTTGATGTCCTTTTTTATAAGATTTTATTATTATTTATTTTAATTTTTGTTATTAAATAATTATTTCTTAATCAGACACTTATATTTCTAGATTGATTCATATATATATTTATTATTTTATTTTGTTCCATTTTTTTTTTTTTATCTGCCATAATCTTTCTTTACATATTTAACTGTTTTATGTATTTATTATTTTCAAAAATATATTATTTATTTATTTAATATTATCAACTATAATAATTTATTATTTTTATGCATTGGCCTATGTTGGTTTCAGCACAGTTTCTGGGATGCCAGAGTAAGTTTGGTCCTCTGTCTGAAAGCCTATTTGTTTCATAATGATAATTTGCTTCTCATTCTCTCATTCAGAGTCGGTCTGTTGACCTGCTGATTGGCGGTTGTGACATGTTAACGTGCTTTTGTAGAACTTCTTTTGCAGGAAAGCTCTCAGACCTACTAACAGAGCTCTCAAGAGGGCAATCTGTCTTGTATCTTTTTATCCTCCACCTAGTCCCTCTATGTCACCAACAAGAAGTGCATTCCTTAAAAAACTCCCCCTCTACTATCTGAAGAGATGTGAACGCCCATCACCTTAAATCTGTCGTGAGTGCAGTTTGAGGTTGATCCCCTTGATTGTCAGTTTCGCTCTTTTAAACAAATCAGTGACTAAAAAGCACTGTATGTGTCGTTTGTGTGGAAACAATCCTAATACGTGCTACACAGTGTGGCTGAATGCAGTCTGACACCTGAACTCTTGTCAAGGGGACTTTAGTCTGTCTCAGTCCCATTAACAAGCATTGTATTGAGAGTAAAGAGAGCGTCCCTGAAGTCCTTTCCTCTCCTCCATTAGTGCCAGTCATGCGTGAAATCACTCCAAACGCATTCCTTATTGTTTGAACCCGACATGTTTGTTTTCGGTCTGATCTGATTGTTCAAGGCCATTTTAGGCCCGTTATTCCTCTTTAAGTACTCAACATGTGGCTTTGAAATGTTTAACAAACTGAGCAATTTCATAAATTCACCTTTTTTTAAACCCAACTCACCTTTGAACCAATCTTTTTGTGTTGAGTTTAAAGAGTTTGCAAATAATGAATCATTATCAGTGTCGAATTCTAATATGCCAAAGTTTTTAAAAAATTTTTAAACGCCCTTGTTTTATTTATAAAAAGTGGTTTACCACTAGAGGGCGCAATCACACAGCTACTCTCAACTCGACAGTCTGGTTCACTTTTTATCATTTTATATATATATATATATATATATTTTATCCATCATATCAACAGTTTAGATGCCTATACATTTAATATAAGCCTACAAAAAAGAGCCTATTATTCAATTATTTTCTCATGTTAAATCAAATAACAATCAATCCAAATAGCATTTTATTTTGAATAGCTTAAACGTTTCCATTTCCCAAAAATAATATGGATATGATAAAACAATAGCTATAGTATATGGTAGCCTAGCCTATTGAATACATTTAAATGCATTTTAATTAAACTAAAATAAATAGGTTACGTTTTAAACAATATACTGCTTAAAATAAACCTGGATACTAGAACAGTTCTAAGTCTTAATCTAGTCTTCTAAATCTACAAATTACTGATGCATCGTGCTGGTTTAAGATGTCTTGATATGATAGGCCATATCCATGCATTTTCGATTGTGCTTTAAGTGTTAGGATACTTTTAGGGCCACTTTAATGCATCTTCTCTAAATCGCTGTACATATGAAAGTCTGAGCAAGAGGACAAGAAGAGAGCGAGCATCAACTCTAAAGATGTTCCTCCTAGTTTCGCTTTGATCAATCAAACGTGTTCAAACATTTAACTTTTGTTGTGCAATGGTAAAGATTGCTAATAAAAAAAGTGCTGGCTGGCCGATAGAGGGCGCCGTCCTACCGGTACCACGCAATAATTATTACGAATTATAAGAACTGATATTATATATGTTATGTGCTTTCCCTGTATGTCATCTCTGCCTGTCGACATGTCTCAAGACAAGCAATAAACAAGTCATCCATACAAACAAGGTCTAGATTTTTTTCAGCTTACATCGCATTAAGGTACCCATTTTATCTTTTTTTTAGATTTTGCTTTCTCTGAAAATCAAACCCATATTTTATTGACACTAAAGATCCACTGCTGAAGTCAGGATAAGTCTGTAGGGGCTGGATAAAGTAAACCAGTGTCTTATCAGTAAAAACATTATATATATATATATATATATATATATATATATATATACACACACAACTTAAAAATGTTACTTTTTGTTTAACTTTAGCTGTTTATCGTAACGTAGTACTGAGATATGTGCTGAAATTTTCCACCAGCCGCCACAGACTTTGTTACATCATCTCTCAGAGTAGATCAATGCAGTTGAAGGTGTGGTTTCTATTGCTTTGCCGTATATCCAGCCTGCAGCCTCTCACTGCTAATACTAATGTCACTGTATCCTTCTCACAACCAGATCACCAGAGTTACAACTCAATACACACAGAACGCCCAGCTTCATTACATTATAGATAGGCTTCTCCATAACAGGCTTTCTCTGACACCCAGTTTGAATTATTCAGACGCTCAGCTGGGTAGGTTGAAAGAAACTCCTGAATTCATTTCAAAGCTTTTCCTGACAAAAGGCCCATTTACACCTGACTGAAACCTGCGTGCTCTTGGGACATAAGGAAAACGAACCAGTCAGTCAAATGGTTACACATGTCTTTCACTTAAATCATTTATTTATAATAATAATACTAATTATTATTGTTATTGACATTACCTTTTTAAAATTTATTTATCTAATTTGTATTTTTGTACTTTGTAAAGCTTTTTTAATTGTTCTGTATTCTCATATATTTCTTATATTGTGTATTTTGTACTGTACAGTTATTTATTTTAATTTTATAGTTTTATTCTATTAGTTAAATTTACTCTATTTTTCATATTTACTCCCTATTCAAAGTCTTTTATTTTAGGGTCTGAGCAGTTGTCTAAGCATTTCACTACACACCGTACAGTGTATGTGACAAATAAAATGTGAGTTTGAATACTATTCTGCTTGTTTTAATGTACAAAACTGGTTTTGTCTTTAATCACATTTATAGTCTAAAGGAGCAACAGTATACCGTGTGTATTCACTAAAAAGCAATGTAAATATAAATGTTTTAATCATTTTTACATTTTGTTTTTGATGGGCCTAAAAATAATAATAGTAATAATAATTTAAAAATAAAAAATTGCTTTTTAATAATAATATTCATTTAATTAATTTAATAATATCTATCTATAACTCTAGCGTAATTCCTCACCTCTGTGTCATGTTATGTTATTTACTTATTTATAGTTTTTGTTTGTTTATTTCGCTTTCTCCTTTGTATTTATATTTGATATAATTTGAAATAAACAATATTTTTCTCTATTCTGTTCACAGATAGATAGATGTGATATTTTGTCTCCTGTTGTTCTTGATATCGCACAGCTTTTTACTTGTAATAAAATAGTTTGTCATTAATAATAATAATAATAATAAAATGTTTTCATCTGACCAATAAAAACGCGACGCTCTTCTGTCATTCCGACCAATGAGAGAGCTCGTGCCGCTCGCTCGTGTCCAACCACGCACGACGCGTTGCCATAATCTACGTCACTTGAGCCGATTGCCCATTTGTCGATGGACCAATGGGAAGCCCGTGTGTACTCGCTGTTTTGGCTCCGCAGCCAATCAGAGAGCGCGTTCGGGTTTGTTGTTGGTGATGCTGACATGAGATATTTGTTGTTACTGGAAGGCGAGCGAGGAGAGAGCGTGAAGGAAGGGCCTGGCAGCGACGCTTGCTTTCAACGAACGCACACGCATCGTACGGAGCTTTCCGTTCACTGGAGTCGCGGAGGAGCGAACAGCGGCGATGTCGGTGAATATGGACGAGCTGAGGCATCAAGTGATGATTAACCAGTTTGTTTTGACCGCGGGCTGCGCGGCGGATCAGGCGAAGCAGCTTCTGCAGGCGGCGCACTGGCAGTTCGAGGTAACTTAACCAGAGATTAATAATCGATAGCGCCATTATCCACCTCAACGATTTCTTCCACAGTTGAGGCTATTTTGAGCTGGGCTGTGTATCAAATCCCGGTGATCTGCTCAGCAGGGCTCGAGACAGCCGCGAGCGTCCGTTAGGAGCGCTTTTCACGTCACGTCGGCTGCATTCACTGCATTATATGAAGTCACGTCGCGTTTGTTTACTAGTAAATGGCGCTTCACGTTTCATTTCAGATGGCCTGTGTTTTCATGCTATTGTTAGCCGGCTAGCCAGTCTGACTCTTTTAAGGAAGCAGCTTTGTGTTTGAATCCACACTCACTGAGATTATCTGCTTGTGTAATGCAGACCAAGACACTAGCGTTGAAATAAAGATGTGTTTTATAGCCGTGTAAATCAGGTCGAAGCTGCTCAGGGAGACTTGTTCAAGACATTTTTGCTGTGCACATTGAAAATGGATGGGTATATAGATGTATAATAAAGAGGTGAATGAATGCACGCTTGGGTGAAGGTTAAAGAGATGAACAGAACACTGGATGGATAGATGGAAATAAATAAATAAAGGGTTGGATTGTTACATATATTTTAGGGCTGTCAAACAATTAATCACATCCAAAATAAAAGTTTTTGTACATAATATATGAATATGTACTGTTATTTATTTATATATATATATGTGTGTGTGTGTGTGTGTGTTTGTGTGTGTGTGTGTATAAGAAAAATGTTTATATATTGAATATACTTAGTATAAATTATATTAAAATAAATTCTACTTGTAATATTTAAAAACAATCTATACAATATGTGTGTGTTTATACATGATAAATATACCGCACAGTTCCCTTACTATATTATTTAAGCAGAAACATTTACTTTGGATGGGATTAGTTATATATATTCACGTATATTCATGTATTTCGCTGATGCTTTTATCTCCAGTGACTTGTTTTGAATACAAGAGTGCTCCTTCAAAGAAAATATTTCCTTTGTTATCAGTTTGTATTTGATGGTTTATTAATAAGTGTAAGCCAGTTTCATGGCAGCAGATCGCATTTGAAGTGTCGTGTGGTTTGTTTTGAGTGTTTCCTGTAAGGAGGAAGTGTTTGCCACAAACGGACATGCCTCAGAAACGATCTCATCAGCACTGTTGCGACACACTCGCGCTCCGTTTTTAAGTTCCCAGCTGAAAATGCAGCCAAATGAACCCAAGCACACTTTAATCATTCACATGGGCTCACGTGTCTTTGTGTTTTGTTCTTACTGTGGCATGTGTGTAGTAGGTTTACTGTGTTGGTTTGCAAATGGTTTATTTGTTGAGTACAGTACAGCACACACACACACTGGTTTGACTAGTTAATGCGTGTGTTGTTTATAAAGTACACATGCGTGTAGTAAGCCAAAGAGTGAGTCGATTCCCTTCGGCTCAACCCTAGTATGTAGGGTAAAGTTTACTCTACTCCCAACAGGCTATGTTTGGACTGGAATACTGCCTGTTTTTGAAGAGAATACGATGCGAGTCAGCTTTTATTGATAACAGTAAACCTTTCAAACAGTAGTACACTATGTCACATGACCTTATTACGTACATATTTAAGTTGGCTAATGCCATCCGGTTATTTTGAAAATCTAAATTTGATTTAATAATATTGTTTTGTTGGGGAGACGAATCATGTCATGTCACCGGGCCAGTTGAGTTGAGTGCACTGCATTGTGGAAATTCCTTTGTGGTTTAAAATTCAGACTTTTTGAGGGGTTTAAATTATACCTAATTGAATAATTAATTAAATTCGAAACATGCTTCATTCGTCATTCCTAGGGATGCACAGAATTTTCAGCCATCGATTATTTTTTTCAGCTTTTTTTTTTTTAAGTGTTTTAAATCTTTTTCAGTTCTGTTTTTTTTTTTTTTTTTTTTTTTGGCAAAGTGCATCCTGATTTTTCGATTTTGGCCAGATTTTTATTTTAGTGCATGCGTAGTCAGTAATTTTTTCTTTTTTTTCTTTTCTTTTTTCTCACTACTATGAAATATTAAATTCTGCTCTTTGCACGTACTACATAGTGTGAATATTCAGATGTAGCCTAAATATTTATCTGCTATTAAATGATTAATCGCATCCAAAACAAACCTTTTTGGTTTGGTTTATATATATATATATGTGCATACTGTATATTTATTATGTGTGTATATATATAAATACACACATACAGTATATATTTAAAAAAAATATTTAAACATGTATTTAATATATTAACGACATATTTTCATAAATATACATGTATGTGTGTATTTATATATATACACCTAATACATATACAGAGTACACGCACATGTTATGTAAACAAAAACTTATTTTGACGTGGATTAATCGATTGACTGCACTTCTGTGCATGTTGTGTATAGTGCACTAGGTTGTATGAAGGGCATACTGCTGTTGTCATGTCTCTTGCCTCATACACGTCAGTGTGGTAATTGCGTTTGGTAACTTTTGCTGCCGATTGTGAAAGAAAGGAAGTCAGCCGCACCTTCACCAACAGATACGCTTGTGTTTACACTCTCAATTCAGCTGTGTTTATCCTGACGTTTCTGCAGCGTCCAGATGGTTTCTCTGATATATCTGAGCGATCTATTGTGCCTGCAGTACTTTGAACAGGTGGTCGAACAGGGTCTCTTACTCTGGAGTTGGTACTAGTGTGTGTGTGATTGATCTTTGGATCTTATATAGCTTTAGTGACAGATGAAGGAGTCAGAGAGGTCTGCTCTTAACCTTCTGATCTCATTCTGTGATAACATCAGGACGGAGAGCAGCCAGGGCTGGCTAAAGCTTACATACTGTGAAAATATCCACACGTTGACCAACTGTTGGCTGTGCTTTGGTCTCATTAAGCTTCGATTCATTTTGGCAGCTTATACTCAACTTTGCTGTCCTTGGTAGTAAAACCAAAGGGACAAAAACATGAAAAAACAGTGCCGTTACCTAGTGACAGTGGTAAACATCTGTCACTTTGTTACCATGCAAGTCAGAACCAAAGCCATGAAACCAAGCGTGAAAATGGCACCGACATTTTCGAGTGTTTGTTGCTATTCTCAGAGCGACTGGTCTCCACGTTACAGTGCTGCATGGAGCAAAGTGAGTGCGATTGGTTCTAGCAGTTTCTGTGTGGATTCTCCCTTTCTGCTCATCGCTGACCTGGTTTATTGTGAGCATGCTGTGTGTTGGTGAGATGGCTCTCTGTGGGCTTGTTCTGCACCCACTTATTCCCACTGGAGCGGCAGAAATCATTCGCAGGTAGGCTGGGTATGACACTCTGGCTGTGTGTCAAAACCTAGCGGGCTGCCTGCTAGAAACCGACAAGAACTACTATTGTCGATTGTTTTTGTTGGTGTTGTAGTCATGATTGTAGTTTACGTGATGATACCTTTGTGGGCCAACTGAACGCTGTATTTATGTAAGCTGAAATGGGTGTATTGCAGTTTTATGCCTTCTTAAATGAAGACAGCAACTTGACGGCATTGTTTCCAGTGTATTGTCAGTGTAGCCTGCATGTAACAAATTCAAAAGCATTTTGTTTCGGTTCACTTTGGTTTGAAAGCTTTTTGAATGTTGAGTGAATAGAATTTGTGTCGGTCAGACTGCTGTTGCATTATTCAACAGAAATGTCTGGACGGTTACAGTGGAAAAACATAATGACTTTTGATTCAATCGAAATATGCGACCCATGACCACAAAAGCAGTGAGATTTAAACATCTTGAATTAGGGTTGGGTCGATGGCCGATAGACATCATGATGCTGAGCTGTCATCGGGATGCTCCGCCCCGCCGCAGCAGCAGCAACCAGCTCGCGAAAAACACACTTAATCCATGGCGGCTAATCTATGCCATTAATAAGTGACCGCACCACTGATGCTGGCGAGCTCGGTAAATGATTTCCGCGAAAGGAAAACAGATGTACATGTAAAGAAACGGGGCCGCGATCTCATATCAAACCATCGCGCGCGCTTGATGTGCAATTCGCGCGCAAGTCAAGCACTCGTGCACGATCACTCCTGCGCTCGATCCTCTCTCACCTGCTCGCGCGAACACTGTTTTGTCCATCGTGGGGGGGGGGCGGGTGGTATGTGTTAGGTTGTGACTAAAACAGCAAGCCCCGCCCCAAGACTGACAAAAATAACAGAGTTCACGCGAGCAGGTGAGAGAGGATCGAGCGAAGGAATGATGGCAAGGTGTTTGAAATAAGCTCCCGGGCCCCGCTTCTTCGCATGTACATCTTCTTTCCTCTCGCGGAAATGATTTACTGCGCTCGCTTATTAACGCCATGGATTTGCCGCCATAAATTAAGCATGTTTTCTGCGAGCTGGTTGGTGCTGCTGCGGCGGGGTGGAGGATCGGCGATGGACGATGGCATCATCTATCTACCCAATCCTTATCATAATGATTTGTGGCATAAAAGAAACATTTCTGCAAAATGTTGAAGGAAACATTGGGCCTTCTGCGAAGCGAACTTTACAGTATTACCCTGTCTTGGATGGAAAGCTCACCAGGATTACAAGCTGGCCTGTGTGTATTATTTATATTATTTAGTCGTTCATCTCCGCATAGACTCATTGTTTGTGCGGATGCCAGGTTGAGGAATCCTCCTTCAGCAGTTAGTGCAAGCGTTAACACAATACAGATGCTCTGAGGTACAAGCGAGCGTTGTTTAGAGCCATAACCGTGTGTGCGTGCAGTAGGAAATGAGCAATAGTCGAGCACTCGAATGGGAACAGTCTCTGCACACATGACAGTGTTTGGGGGGGAAGGACAGAGAGGATCTGATGACAAAGAACTCTGTGGTTCTGTAGCAGCAGAAACAATGGCAGATTGGCGAGTTCGTCTTGATATGTGTGTCACGTCAAGCCGCAGACATTCCTGCACTCGCCGTGGCTGTTGTTAAACAAACGAGAGAGCTGGAGAAAGACCGATAAAGACAGGAGAGGGGGGAAGGGGCCGGACAGGGGGAAGAGAGCTCACTGAGGGGAAGTGTTACCAGACGAGGCCTTGAGCGAGAGAAGGCCAGACACACATGTGTTGGGCAATATTTTGACTGTGTGTGTGGAGTTCAGAGAAGCACCGAGCATGTGATTCAACGTCAAATCATAAAATGGCCATTTACAAGACACTAATATTTGTTCTCCCCAAGTCTAAGCATTTATTTGAGATAGTTTAGGAATTAATCTATGGACCTTCTTCACGTGCATGAGACTAGAGTCTGTGAGTCTGTGGGTGCCCTTCATTTATTCTCCACTAGACTGAGATCTCCTCAAAAGCTGCACTAAGCTCATTCATTTCAGATTTACAAAAATCCAAGCAGTAGCGGTAGCGATGATCATCACGGTCAGGGAGGAGGGAGCAGAGAACCGCCCTTTCCAAACCAGAGTTGTTCTGCTCATTCATGTCGTAACACAGATCCCTCCAGCTCATCCCTATCTCTTTATCTCTCTCTTTCCGCAGACGGCTCTGAGCTCCTTTTTCCAGGAGGCCAACATCCCCAGTCATCACCAGATGGTAAGTGTGTTGAGTTGAGAGAGAGAGAGAGAGAGGAGGAAAAAGAGCAGCGCCGTGTTCAGCATCCTGTCATTGTCATCAACCAACATAGAGAGAATAATGAGGGGCTGAACTTCCTGAAGGCCACAGATATTATTAAAGAGCCTGAAATGCACTTATGCTCCTCAGGGCTTCTTAGAAACAGTCAGACTTGTTTTTCATGCCCAGTTTCCAGCATCTCTCCGATGAAATTTGTCGTCACGTCCAGGGCTATATCTGGATGACTTGTTTTTGCAACACCGTTTCAGTAAATGGTCTTCGTCGACTCGGAAGGAAGTTTTCAATTGTTTGTATTTGCACCAGTTTAATTCGACTGCATTTAATTCAGTTTGAATTAGACCTGGAAATATAAAAATGAAGTACCTCCAAATATTAACAACAAGTTTAATAGTATGCAAATATATCTGAAATAACACCAACTGATTATCATTGTAATTTGCTCAATACCATTTATTTTTATTTTTGATTCAAATAACATGGTGTTAGCTTTAGCAACATTATGAAAGTGAAAAGTGAAAGTGAAGTAACTTGTGGCCAGGTATGGTGACCCATACTTGGAATTTGTGCTCTGCATTTAACCCATCCAACGTGCACACACACAGC
>JAUCMU010000063.1:21094027-21107630 GCA_032275025.1 Enteromius treurensis
TTTTAATAAATCTGCAAAAATGTCAACAATTCTGTGTTTTTCTGTCAATATGGGGTGCTGTGTGTACATCAATGAGGAAAAAAATGAACTTAAATGATTTTAGCAAATGGCTGCAATATAATAAAGAGTGAAATATTTAAGGGGGTCCGAATACTTTCCGTACCCACTGTGTGTATATATTATCATAAATGTACAAGGTACTCACAGATATAATATGCAAACAAAAACTTTTATTTCAAATGTGATTTTAATAGTTTGACAGCACATATATATATATATATATATATATATATATATATAATGTATACACACATACATTCTGTGTTTTTGTGTTTATCTATTGTTATTTAACCAACATAGGATCAGATAAGCTGAGTTGTTTTTTGTGTTTGTGTTCAGATGTGCACTCCGCGCAACACTCCTGCCACGCCGCCCAACTTCCCCGACGCCATCACCATGTTCTCCAAGCTGCGGACGTCCGAATGCACGGGCGGCAGCGGAGCTGGCGCATCGGGTCAGGTGTCTATGGCCTGTTCTCCACCTCCCCACTCGGGGACAGGATTCGGCTCTTTCTGGGCCTCCTCGCCCCCCAACCACCAGCCCGTCTGGCTGCCGCCGTCCTCTCCCACAGGCCACCACGCACTCCATCACCACCACCACCACCACCATCACATGCACCAGCCGCCCACGTGGCCGCCCGTCTCCCAGCCTGCCAACGGCCAGCAGACGCCCGTCATTTCAGCCCTGCATGGCCAGAGATGAGACTCTGGGGCACGGGGAGGTGTAAATTGGGGGTGAGGATACACGGTTTAATGGGGTGGGAATATACTCACTGAGACTTTGGATGGCCAAGGGGGAAAGACGTGGTACTCTTTCTTTCAGTTTTCTAAAGATGAACAATCTCTCTTCTTTTGGAGATCTCGTTTTGATCTTCTACCTATTTTCGATTTCATTTCTGACTGAACCTGGGAAGAACCACTAAAATAAAAAATGATGGACGTTATTAAGAGGCGTTAGAGTCCCAAAGAAGCCTCTCTTTTGTTTTTCGCTATTCAACAGCCAAGGAAAGCCACGGAGTCGCCAGCAGGGGACGATCTGGACGAATGTGTGCGTGTGACTCTTCGTTTGTTCCTCGTATTCGGACTCTTTCCTCCTCTGTAGCTCTGTGTCGGCAACAAGCACTCGCAATAAAACGGCTGACAAACAGTAAGACTGAATCACATATCACGGTGCCAGGAAGCATCAGGAGGACGTTTCTGTGTAACTAGTGTGTATTTTTTAACAGAGGCTGTTCCAAGATGCTTCATCACCTCTCGTTTCTCCGAAATGCATTCAGAATCAGCAAAAACTATTGGTCCAGATGTAAATGGGGGAAAAAATCAGGAAAAGTTTGCAATAATCCTGGTCAGAAAGTTTATCCTCGTTTGGTGAATTTGCAACTTTTAGCATGCATGAGGTTAAATCAGGAAAGCTTGGTGTGTTTAAAACTAAAATCGTCATGGAGGAATACAGACTCAAGTTAAAAAAAGTATTTTGTGTTTGTTTTTTTCCACCCCCAAGAACTAAAAGCAGACTGAGCGTCCAGCACAGGCCAGTGTAGGGAAGCTCAGCTCCACCTACCTCAGCTCCAGCTGCTGCCTGATCCTACCTCCGGCGGCTGAATGGGCTCTCTGTGTGAGCTGCTGCGACCGAGGGCTTAAATACCTCACGCTCTCCGTCGAGCGCACTGTGTGAGAGCGATGAGACGCCTCCGTGGACGAGGACTGATCTGGTGTCACATATCGGCGTTTGTGTTGTACTGATTGTAATGTAATCGAGCGGGGAAGGCTGACCCTAGATCAGGACATTGATTGGCAGTGGTTTTCTGAGATGACGTGTTTCGCATGATGTAACCTTCCCTTCATTCGTACATCTAAGACAATCACTTTTGCCGTCTTGCGGTTTGAATTGGTGGTTTAGTGTGGACCTCAGTAATTCTAACTTGGGTCCATTTTAAACACTAGCCATTTTGATTTGATCATAGACGGCTATGTGATAGATCAGCTTCTGTGTTTTGGCCCAGAAAATGCATGTGAAACCCGAAAAAATAGTACTCTTGGTTTTGAGCGATACTGGCAGATAATTGTTTGGTCTTCCGCCACATCTGGTGGCTGTTGTTTGCAGTGTAGAAAGAAACCTTGCATGTTGGTCTCCAGAGGTTGACGATAAGTGTTTCGTAGCCATGTGGGCCGTAGGTCATTCCTGCCAAGACGTTTTCTGTTGAAGTGGTGCAAGAGATGCGAGTCTGAACGGCGGTGGCTCTGATGTCAGTGTCTGGAGTTTGTCTGACCAGTGCCTTGAGGTTTCTGAAGCGTCTCCATTTTATTCAGCTGTCGCTCGGTTGGACTCCCATGGCAACAGGGCCAATACTCTCAAATGTCATTCTCTGGAGCGCTGAAAGGCACAAGCAGTGATTGTTTGAACAGTTGCGCTGCTGTAGATCTCCGAGCGTCGTGATTCAGGTCTTCGGGGACGTGTTTGTTTAGACTGCGGCTGAGATGATCAACATTCGCCGTGAGTCATCGAGAGGCAGGAAGACTGACCAGATCCTTCATCGAGAAAGCAAATTTGTTAGCGAACAACCCTTTTTGTACCGATTTCCCTCCTGTACTGTTCTTTTCCCTTATTGAGATTTGTATTTATATGTCTGACAAAAAAAAGCTAAGATCTGAAACCATTTTGGAGGTCATTGTGTTTTTATTAAGGTCGTAATAAATGATTTAATGACTCGTGTGGTTTGCGTTATTTGTCTTCAACATGTAACAACTAAGTGTGGATATCTTGCATGCAACAGCAGCCCGTTTCCCATTATAACGATTTGGTTTTGGAACCGGTGAGGTATGTTAACACACTCAAGCTTCTCGCTAAACAATCGCGCGATGACGTGACTGCAACTGGGACATCATCACACAACTTCACATGCTAGCAAGTGTCTATGCAACCGTAATGTCAGCCAAACAGGACACGGTCACAAACAGAACTTTCTTCCGGAGAATGCAAAAGCAGATGTTTTGAAGAATGGTCATGCTGCTCTTTTGCGTGCTGTAAAGGTAAACGTGACTGGAGCTCGGAAAAGAGACTTGTGTTTTTAAATCAATGTGACATGTGCATGAATGATCATTTATAAATCCATAATTGATAACCCTAAATTGAATTTATGTAAATTTGCTCACATTTGCTTTATGTATGAGTTTTGTACATGGTTCGTCAAACCGTTCTCTGTAAAACTACCAAAGAACAAGTCTGGTTTAAAGAGTTTGTAATGTAGCTGTCCTTCAATGTAAACAGTCTGCAAAGTTATTACGGTATACATCACTAGGTAACATATTTGAATAATCCTTGCCTGCCCCCGAAATACGATCAGAGATCATTTCCGCTAGTCCGTTTCAAGAGCTGTGAAAGCATGTGTGTAATATTTATTGCCTAAAGCTGATGATATAAAGAATCGGTGGTTAAAAATGATTTTTACACAAAACTAAATTTTACCAATTACTGCAGTGCCTCCCACAGACTTGCACCTTATGGCGTCATAATGTAAATTCATTCTCTGCCAGCGGAGGCGCTGTTGTCATGATAGCGATTTTTTTTCCCTGTACAAGAAGCAGCGCTCCACTAGTAAAAAACACTTATTTATCAGATATCACATGCAAGATGAAATGAAAATGACATCCACAATTTCCCAAAGACGGTCAGTTTCCTTCAGAAATACAGTTATATAAACATTTTGAAATGTGCAATGCATTTGTTCAGCTAAATTAAAAGCCCTATTCGGACGGGACTAGTTTTACAGGGGGTCGTTAGTGAATGCTTTGTTTTACAAACCCCGTCCGAATCTGCCATGTGTGTTTTCCTCTCACAACCTCTGTGATATTTCTAGAGCAAATTACCTACTGTTTTTCAGCAAACTCAGTGGTCCGCTGAGAAAACCAATCCGTCCCAATGCGATGTCGGTGATATATATATATATATATATATTTTTTTTTTTACAACGCGTTTCCTTGTGTGTTTTGGCCAACGCGATATCCCGTAGATGCTCTTACCGCAAACGCTTTTGTTATATTTTGATATAGAAAAAAGAAATAAACACAAATAATAGACAGATCACGTAAACTGTTAATAAGACTGTCTATTGTAATATCAGTATCAGATTACTCACGTTCATTTCTGTACTCGGTTACATACGTTATAATTATCAAAATTAAACATGGGTTTACTACAAATAAAAACATAATAGTTAAAATAAAGTAACCACACGTTAACATGGTTTTGCTGTACTAGCCATTTAGCGTCACCATGATATTTGTGATTATACTAATTGTAATCAATCTGAATGACTCTAGCAATGCATGCATTCAGAGCGCGTGATCTCTGTGACGCACAGATGTAGAAAACAGACACGCCCACCTCTGTAATAAACGTGTTAGTCCCGTCCGAAATGGTACATGAAGATCACAGACGTCAGGTGATAACGATCAAAACTCAAACGTAGTTTAGAAAACTAGTCCCGTCCAACAGGGCTAAAAACTTGTGAAATAATCTTTTTGTGGCGACCAATCAGAGCAGAGTTGGCTTATGGAAGGGAGGGGTTTAGAGAACTGATTCAACGGAACCGTATAGAAGTCATTGCAAAAGGATTCTAATATTAAATGCATATTCTGAGAAAAATACGTTTTCTGACCTTAGATGCATTTAAACACGACATTATGACACTTTAAAATACCATTTTACCTGCTCTTCAGGTCCAAATTCACTCATTCTTGGTTAAATTTTCTGATTTTACGCATGAGCAGAATGAATTAATAAATGTTCATTAAAATATTCTTGCTTACGGTTTTTAAGAATAAGAAATAAGAAACAATATTTCACCAAAACATTATTATTATTATTTTGCATACAATGAAAGTAATTTCGGACTGGTTGTCTGAAAATAGAGGGAAAAATACACAGAAGTAAATGAGCTGAGAGATATGCTGTAAAAACAAATGCCGGGTTTTGCTGTGGTGTTATGATTTTAGAGTTAAGAAGACATTTATGATGGTTTATTTTATATGATTTATTGTGGTTAACCGCCCAGTGTCTGCCCTACATTCACAATGACAAAAAAGCATTCAAAAAAGCAAGCGATTTTGGATTGGAATTACATTGGGAGAAATAATGGCAAGATTGTCATCTCTGCATAAACCTATCAATTTTTGCATTAACATTTACATACATATACACCATGGTACTATTTAATCACTATTATTTGATTTGTACTATATATTACCATTTTACATCAGAATAATCCCATTGCTCATTAATTACAATATCTTTCAGATTACCTTGTGTCAACACGTTGTCATCCACAGCCTACATGAATTTTTTTTTCTTCGATAAAACCCTGCGTCAGTAATTTGGAAATGAGGTCTATGATGCGCTACAGGAAATGTGTGGTCTGCGCATAGTAAAAATTGTACACCATGTACCTTTGTATCTGTGACCTCAGATTGTTCTAAAAAAACACAATCCAAATTGGAAAGAGTGTGACACTGAAGCTAAATGCACAAGGTCATCAAATGAATTCTTAGCCGCACCAAACCAAACTGAAAACATCAGCATTTACATCACTTCAATGCAAGACCTCGATAATGCTTAATAAATGAGTATACGATAAATGAGTGTTTTGTAAATCACACAGGTATAAGATTCAGTGTGATGACGGCATTTCATCTCCGATGCTACTATAGAAAAACATACTTTTAGCTGCGGCATAAGTGGGACAGATTATCACCATTAATACGTCGACTGAATAGTAAGAGACAGATATGAGCAGTAGCTGTATGTTTTAAGAGGTAGATTTGAATCGGATGACAGTGTTTTACATATTTAATATTCTGGATGTTTATGCAGAAAAACATTTATTATATACCTTATATAGACACTGCTGTAAACATTTAATTCAGACAATGGAGCGGCTTCTATTGGATGATCTCTAGAGTGATGTTGCCGGCTCCTCTTCTGATTGGTTGAGCTCTTTGTGGAGCTCCAGTGCTTCTTTCGGCTCTGTGGTGGTGTCATGGAATGAGGTCTGGAGCGGGACGTCCTGGGACAGACGGTCCATAGAGGACAGGGGCCGATCTTTTAGTGAGCTATTGGATGCTGTAAGAGTGGAGGGGGGTGCAGGAGGAGAAGGTCAAAGGTTGAAGAGCATTCAAGTGTGAGTTACGAGCACAACTGGAGCTCGTAAACGGACAAACACGTGAGGCTTGTGTCAGACGCTTACAGAATGAGTTGAAAACAGCTACTTAAAAGGGCCTTGTTAAATATGATGGATGTACTGAATGTGCTCTTGTATTTTATCTTACTCGCAGATAATGCGCATGAAATAAAAGGCCACTTAAAGGGGACTTAAAGATGCATTTTCACAACTGCTTTTCAACACATTTAAGTCACAGTGAAGTTTCCTTCTCAGTGTTAACGGTTTGTTCAAAGCACTAACCATAAAAACTAGAAACAGTTTAGCAACCTTAGCAAAAACCACTGATCATTTCACACCCAGAAAAACAGCCTGGCTCTCTTTACTCTTGAATATTTGAACCTCTCTATTAGCTCAGGCATGGATAAGATATACACTTAGGTCGCAACCTGCTGAGCCTCAACTTGGACACAGCCAGGGTATTTAAAAGTTCAAAGGTCAAGAGCATCACCTTAGTGCTAGCAGTTCTTGAACAAGTTAGCCGTGCAACCAAAATAGCTTGTGTTATAAACAGCCAGTGTTAATTTACAGCCAGCTTTAACGGCTTTATTCCCGACTGCCGCCAGTGTGTTTAAGGTCAGCTCCTCGTAACCCACCTGAGTGGCTGCGGTGAGTCTTGGCACTCTGTGGCCGTGCTGGACTTCCACGGCCAGCATCCACTCTGCTGGACCTCTGGGACTGCGAGCGGCTGACCTTGTCTTTGCTCTTCCAGTTGCCTGCAACAACACAGGAAATTGCCATCACAGAAATGACAGCAATTCATTCACTACCTCAGCTTGAGAGAGCTCAGAGTCACAGAGCTGCTTGCTCAACATTTACAATGTATGGTTAAGTATTCAATGTAATCTGGCACTGTTATGTATTATTATTAGTTCTTCTGAAACCCTCCATCTCCCCCAGCACCACCCATCTAAAGCCTGGCTCGCGCTACATCCTTTTTTAGCACGATTTTTGATCGCAGATCGAACTCCGCAGTTCCCGATCTGCTCGGACATAAATCAGGGCTGACCCGATTTAATATCAAACATGTTTAAGTTTGAAATCAGGATGATAGTGGCTGTATCACGTCAGCACTTTCACAAAAGCCAATGTGCACAACACACCACAATACAGCTGCTTTAGGGTACATGGAGAATTTGCAACACGACTATGTGTCGAAATCTAAAAATTTAATAATGTGTCGAAAATGTTTTGAAAGTGCAGAAAGCTGATGGTGATCTAAATAATATCTTGTTGTGTGATGCGCAGCAATTTTCAAATCTTGTAGTGTGTGCATGTTTGAGATTTGAGGGAAGATAATCTGTAAATATTCTCGTTTCATTCATAAATGAAAACTGACAGTTGGAGGTGCGAGGTTGAAGATATCACACTCATGCCCACAGTAGTGTAAACAACAGGCATAACCCTAGCAAAAAGTCATTAGTTCTAAAACGAAAAGCACTAGTGAGAATTTGCTCAACATTTAAATAGTCTGGTTCAGAGTTTGCTGTACACTGGTCCTGCAGCAAGCTATAGAGATCCTCGGAAACCCTCCACTTCCACCAGCACCACCTGTCTAGATCTGCAACGGGATTTATGTATCTATTGCATTATACATGATGGTCACACACCTCATTTTTATAGTCATAAATACAAAAAGTAAGTTTTCAAGACCATGTTTTTAACTAAAAAGATTTTTCTTTTTTTAGACCCACGTTTTGGTTCAGCAAAATGACAACAAAATCAGAGAAATGTCAATAGTAAGAGACTGTGAGAGCTTTTTTTTATGAGGCAATAGATTGCTCATTACATCAAGCGCTGAGTAAAATGTAATTGAATCCAAAACAATGGTGTAACAGTCTCATGGTAGGTCTGTCCTGAATGATTTCTACATCCTTGTTCCTCTATGGAGATATTTTCTTCAAGAATGTGACTGTTGTGCTTTGTTTGGAAACAACTTCTGACCTTCAACACTAGACTCATTTTCTCATAAATCATCTCTTTACTGCATGACATGGATAAGCTGCCAAACGTTTGCTCGGTCAAGCATGACATGGCTTATCTGCCAAGCAAGTGTCTTTTTTTTTGACTTTCAACCGTCTTGCTTTGATACAACCAAGGGCAAGCTCTGAGACCAGTTTTCCTCCAGGTCTGTTGTCACTTCCAGATGGTTCCTCATTGCTGCTCTGCTATTATGTAACACAGAAATATCGGGTTCTTTCCAGCGAGCAGCATTAAACCAGGCCCCCTACCAAGCTCTACTGTTCTTCCTTGAGTCCTATTTTCCTCAGTCCTGAATAAAACTACACCAATCCACATAACGCTAAATCGAAGGAAGCTTCTCCGTCTGCTACCAGAGAGCTCTTCTTCTCCCCTGCAGTCCAGATCTAGTCGTTTACTACGAGATGAGCAAAAAGCGGGTCAAGCGTGCAAATGGATATTGTGATGCTATCGTGTTAACATGCGTTGTGTTACGCTACGAGTTGTGAGGGGAAGCAAGAACAGGGCCATGAGGCCCCAGTATAGACATTGTCCTGAACACAACAGAAGTTCCTACCATCAATGAACAGCTTACAGCTCAAGAATCAGTCATTCATGTGCTCAGCTGTTCTCATGTCAATGCAGTTCCAGATCTGGAGCGAGCAAAACCAGCAATACGTTTCTTAGGGGAACACAACACAATATTTTTGAAAGGTTTTTGAGGGAATGCAATACTTTGGCAAAAGAACACAATAGGCATTGAAATACAACAAGGGATCCATGGACATTCTCTTAAATTCACAATATTTCTCAAAAAATAACAGGCCAAAATTGATGTCAAGGAAAACTATTTCATCCTATTTTGTGTTTTCAGTTGTGATTATGAAACACGCCCAATGGTGCAGACATCATTTTTGGCCAAAGGTCACATACGAAGCTTGCTCTCATTATTCCCAGCCTATAATTGCATCAATCACTATGGCAGGTGTTAGCCATACTGAATGTGTCACGTCTAACACAATAATCTCAAACAAAGTGAGAGTGTTACTTAATCCCATTGAAAACGTTTGGGAAATTCATAGCCGATGAATGAATCTCAGCTTCGGGAGGAATTTCAGGAGGCTTTGTGAGAAATTAAGCATGGTACATGCACAAAGCTTATTGAGTAAAGCCTAGGAGGATCAAAAACAACTGTGAACCAATGGAATATGAATAACTGACTATACTGTAGTCCAAGTGTGCTTTATTTTCTGCCATATACTTGTTTTTATAAGCATTTGCACAGTTAAACTGTAACATACTCCTCATGTTTTGAGGGTTTAATCCAACTTGTAGGGTCATTATTGGCCAAATACTCCCTCTGGCTATTACTGTATGTGGAGGCTTGTGTGATGTGTCATATTACCTTCTCGAGGAGAGATGGAGGGAAATCTTGTATCAGAGAGTCTCACTGCTCTGCTGCTCATTCGGCCCTTGTACACCTGTCCATCCAAACCTAAGATGTTCACCTCTGCTGCCTGAAGAAACACAGCTCACGGTTCATACGTACTCCCCGTTTAAGACATTTTCAAAGGATTCTGTGGCAGACCTGTGTGGGCGGTCCAGCGGACACGGGTCGGCTCTCCTCTTCGCTCTGGATCAGATGGGTGATGTGCTGAAGGCGGGTGTAGCGGCGGCTGGGGTAGGTGAGGGTGTGGCTGCCCCCACAGTTACGGGACAGGTAACTGTAATCAGCCATTTCTGGGATCCTCTCACTGCACAACAGACAATAAAACTCGACGCTTTCTCAAGAAGTTTGTAACCAGGCTGTTTTGGTCACCACTGACTTCTATAGTTGGGTCAAGTCAATAGTGACCCTTAAAAACCTTTAGTGCAATGGAAGGTTCTTTATAAAGCCGTTGAACATGAACATAAAGTACATGAACAGAGATTTTTAAAATACACATCAGTCTCTAGATCTCTGTGGTTGCTAAGAAAGCTTTACTCTGTGTGTCTTGAGTCTAACTCACTGCTTGCTCATGGTCCGACTGCTGCTCTTCTTTGCTGAACCCAGGTTGGGCCGGTAGCGAGTCTCTGAAATTTCTGGTAAACTCTGGCTGTATGGGAGCTTTGGGGTCCTTGATTTGGGACACTGAATGGGCTCTTGACCTTTCTGCCTGCTTATTAAAAAATAGCTATGCTCATTCTGCACCGAGCCTCTGTCAAAACAAGCCATCTTAAAGTAATCCTGGCTAGTACCTGGTTTCAAATAAACTCAATGATCTCAGCGATCAACTTGTTAAGACCTTAATCGCCCCTGATCAATGGGACGCTATATCACTGCTATATTTTATTTTTATTTTACACTGGGATTCAAAAATGGGACACCTTAATATCATTTCATTAAATAACTAGAAAACATTATTTGAGGCAAAGCATGCTTCACCTTCATTTGATATAATCCAAGTACACTTTTTCTCTTAAGTATACCTTGATAAAAAGAACCAAGAATGTGAATGTAGACTTTTCTGTGTACTTGTCAAATTAAAAGTCGACTAGTCTCGTAGTCTGCAAAAATTGCCACCTGTTTTGATATTTTGTTATACTACTCAAATTGAGTGTTGGCTGTATCCAAATACTTAACTGTTAGTTCCTCAAAAGAGCAGAGAGGTTCATGTATCTGCATTCGTTTGGGTTGTGTTTCCCTCTGCTGGACAAGCAGAGTGAAAGTGTGTCTCACCTCCTGTAGTGCTGTCGCACCTGCTCCAGCTCATACACAGTGTAGGGCCGGCTGGACTTGTGAGAGGGCAGTCCTGGGGCAGAGGGCAGAGTCACCAAGGTCCTGTGGAAAAAATATTCAAGATGTTACTGTAGTGTTTCCAACTACAGTGTAAGGATGTCTAATGGGAGCATAGGGGAGAGCAGGGCAATAGTTTGAATATTTCCACACAGGCTGGCAAAACAAAAATGATGGTATTTACTAGTTATCAGCACTATATAGATAAATAAAGAGGTTTCACTGAACATACCGCTGAACATTTATTTTAGCATAAAGCATAATAAAGACTGACAGTCTATGTGTAATGTTCAGACATTATTATTTCAAGACATATAATGTGTTGTGGCTTATTTATGTGGTCCGTCCTAAGCATAGTCGCAATGTGTTCATTGTTAAACTCCAAAATCAGATTATTTGTATGACATTATTTAATTTGTAAAAAGTTTGTAATTTTATTTTACTGACAAAATATATGTTTGTCTTGTATATTATTATTATTAGGATCAGATGACACTTGAAGCTGTCACATGGGCACGTACCACGCCTAAGGGGCATGTTGTCACATTTCACTTCATGTTTTTTCAAGGTTAAACTGAAGAAAATGTATGCGCTACAGTTATGAAACAAAGTGACGTATTTGTACTAGACACATGTAAAATGAATATGAATTAAAAAATTATACTCTGAATCTAATGTGAATGTGTTTTTTACATGCTCTTTTATTGTTTTATATTGTTATGATGCTGTTGTCATCTAGCCTCCTGCATTTTGATGACACAACACACTTACTAATATCCCAACCAAACTTTCATATAGACATCTTTCAAACTTGGTTATCAAAATACAAAAAAAAAAAAAAAAAAATTAAACTAAATGTTAAACTAAACTTAAATTGAATTGTTTTAGCTGGTTGCCAAGGAAACATTTTTTAATTTTATTTAATTTTAGTAAAAACTACTACTAAAATATAACTAAAAGTGAAAAATAGCATTGAAAACTGAAAATATAGAAATAAAAACTAAATATTGTTAAAACCAGTAACAGTATTTCAGCTAAAGCCCCACATAAAATATCAAAATTTATTTTAATTAGTAAACTGAAATATAGATTATAGAGACGTCTGCATTCATGCCATTATCTGTATGAATAACTGAACATATTTATTTGAATCAATTTGAATGATGTGTTAGTAAATGTTGATATTAATTTTATCTAAGATTAATGAGTTAACTAGTGTCAACAAATGAAACCTTACTGTAAAGTGTTATCAAAAGTGTCATGTCAGTTTGTCCTGTATTATATTTACGTACTGTCCTGGCGTCATCATATCCACGGGACGATCACAGGAGATGCAGTGAAACCGGGCCATTAATTGTCTGTGATACAGAGTAAGAAAGACACAAAGACAGTGAGGCTTGTTTCCACAAAACTACCGTCATTTTTGTCAAACAGAGGTTGTTCAGATAATGCAACATTACAAAAACATACACCATGTTGCAAATGCTTGGCAATCGCGTTCCCAGCATGCTTCAATTCAGCTCTGAACATACTTGTGGCATTAGGGTTCAGTATATGTTTGACTTTAGGTTTAAGGTCAAGCTTAGCGACTATCAGCATGAAGTCTGATAGACACTGCAGCAATGAGATACAATGAGAATGTACAAATTCACCACCAACTCGCCAAAACACACAATACTCATGAACTGCCATGGTTGTGTCGACTGGTTTCTGAAGTTGTGGAAGCATTTAGGGGCCGTTTACACGACAAAGTTTTTTAACGTAACGGCTTTGAAAACGCCACCATTATCATTTTGCATTGACCAGCAGAATGAAGCTTGATGTGAACGTGAGTTCTGTATTTTTTGCGTCAGTGGAGAATGGACCTTTTTTGCTTTCACAAATTTTTCATACATTTCACAGGTTTGATATTGCACCAGTGGAATATGCACGTGTGCTCATCTAGTTAAACTTAGACAATATTTAAAAAAAGACATTGGCAGTATTATGTAATATATATATATATACATATATATCAAATAATTATATATGGTACATTCATTATAAAAAGTGAATCTGGTGTCCCACTTCCTGAGTCCAGCGGCATCATCCTGCTCGGGGATAGGAGGTGTCTGTAGATGCTTATAAATGTTCCTCCAGCGATCATCAAGCTGTTTCTTCAGAGGATCCAGCTCAATCCGGTTCAACTACAGTACAGGACACATGCACAAAAGTGGAAGTACAGTGAGTTTGTGACATTTGTAACAAACAGCAAGTTTAAATTGCTATTTAAAATTAAATTAAATACAAAATGAATTTGTATTTGGGTAACATGCTTAGCTCCAAACATATATAAAAAAATAGTCGCTGGAAAAGATAGAAAAGTAGAAAATTTAAGTTAGACGAGTCCATAAACATTTTAAGATATTTTTACACCATGGAGACTTTCGATGACTTTATAGGTGCCATAGAATGCAGAAAATATTTTAAATTGTTCTCTGATATGTACATAGAAGGTGTGTAGCTTAGGTAAGGGGGAAAATGCCCAGAAATGGTTTTACAGGTCCATTTACAACCCTAGAATTTGACCCTAGAATGAAACAGTCTGTTTTTGC
>JAUCMU010000063.1:21107730-21126249 GCA_032275025.1 Enteromius treurensis
CAACCTTATATGTTTGAGCCTGTATCAGACGAAGATGCCGATTTTGTAGAACAACCTGTTGTTCTGAGATTGCACATGGACCCTTCTGAATGGTAAGTTATGGGCGGGTATATGCAAATGTGGTGAGCGTTACTATTACGCCTCTAGACGTAACAGTCTGTGTTGTGTTGGTGTTTGACCGTTTTTCAGTCGTCTTTTGGCTAACACTTGATTTATATAAGAAGTAGGAAACGATGGGGTTTGTGATTTACAGTATGTTATGTCCATGTACTGAACTGTTTTCCATTCTATGGCACCTTTAAAGAAGGACTGCTTCTGTCTGTCCGTGGTCTCTCACCTTGCAGTCCATCTCAGTGGAGATCTTCTCGATCACCTTGTTCCAGTCCTGCTCCTGAGTGCCGATCTTACTCATCAGATCCTGTAACATGCTATTGAGCTGCTCTGTCATGCTGTCGAACTGCACGCAGCTCACCTTGCTCTCCAGAGCCCGCTTGTCTGCTTTCTAAGGAGCATCGAGATGACATCCACTAACCGAGAGTGACCGAGATGGTCCAATGTGGACCGCAAAGACATGCTGACCTTGGATTGTTTATGAACTGAATAAAGAAACAACTCACAATCTCAATCTCCATTTCCACCACTTGCTTGTCAGCTTTTTTTTCATCCAGTTCCTCCACTATCTTGAACAGACGCTGGAAAAACCACAAGCTAAGTAAACGATAGAAGTTAATGGTGTCTTGTTATTTCACAAAACTCTCTGTTTACTCACGTCGATGTGTGTTTGTTTCTTGCTGTGTTCCTCCGTCAGGCGGTCAGATGTTCTGTGGAGTTTCTCACACTCGGCCTGCAGCTGCACAACGGCTGCCTCTAAGTCCTTCACCAGATCAGTGCTCTGCAGCGAAACAACATCACACACTCTCATAAAAGAGCATTTCAGAGATCTTTTGAAACTCGGGAGACTTCAACATCTCATCCTAGCTTTGTCTCAGATGTTTGCTAAAATGACTCATGTACCTTGTTCCTGTCCTCCTGTCCCTGGTTTGTGAAGTGAGTAATCTTGCCTTGAGGTTTGCTGTAAGACTGGGACAACTTACTGAGCTCCTGGTCCAGACCCTGACCTCCTGTCTGCTGCTGACCCTGACCCTGACCTGTACTCTGAGCCTGATCCTGACCCGAGCTTTGGGCCTGTCCGTCTGCTTTGCTGAAGCTTACTGCCTTCAGCTGTCCACTTGGTGAGATTACAGAGGATGAGGAAGACCTCATATCCTCCATCATAGCCCTGAGGCTCATTAACTACAGGTGAACCATAACAAATGAAAAGAATCTTTATGAAAATTGGTGGTCAGATATATACACGAAAAGGTCAATCAATCTAGCCATGCCCTTATAAAAGAACAATTAAAAAAAAAGATAATGTTACTATTTGGGCCGCTGATTTATATATATATATATATATATATATATATATATATATATACATATATATTACAATATAACATAATCATAATCATAACATGCAATATTTGACATATGACTCAGGCAAGTTGTGTCTGTCTGACCTGCTCTTGTACGTGTATGTCTGCACTGTATCTTCCTGCTGCTCTGTCTCTGATCAGCTCCTGCACTTTCTCATCCAGCTTCAGTACTGCAACCCTGCATGAGTGTGCGTGTGACATACAGTAAAAATACTACTGTGCTTTATTTTCTGATTCATTAACTGCTTATAACGGAATAAGTGGGATAACTTCCTCCAGAGGCACCATTTGATTCTGACATAGTATCAGTCTGTAATGTTATAGATGTGTTTGTACATCTTTCTTTTTGATGCTGCGTTCTCATTACTGTAACTTACGCAACATTAATTTAACACAATGACCAATTTTGACGACTAAATACAAATGTTGCTTTTTCAAATCATGGTATGCGTTGTGTCCCATGTCTCTGAAGAGTGACTGGCAGACTTGAGATGAGCGGTACCTGATGTGAGCCGTCTGCAGGTTGAGCTGCTCTATCTGTGAGGCGTGTGTGTCCTGACCGCTGGCTGAACCTGTGCTCTGTTCTGCAGAGTCTGAACTCTCACACCCCTCTACCGTCCTCATGTCCATCAACACACTCTCCACGTCTGACACCTACAGGAGCCACCTAGACTGTAACGTTCTGCTTATGCTCTTGCTTGTGTGTGCTTGACTGTGTGTTGGACCTACATAAAGCTTCCCTGGAAGTCAACTAAATCTGATCAAAAACTTAATTTTGGGAGAAAAGTGGTTTATGCATGGGCTGGGTGCTTCTCGAAGCAGAATTAGTAATGATTAATTAATTCATAATGCTTTTTGTTTTAAGAAATGTAATAGAGTGCAACAGTTGTGTTCCGGTTGGGAAAGTTTTGAAGTAAATATATAGCCCTGCACTGGTTGCTTAGTCACTGGCATGAGTCAGTGTGACTGACACACTTCACTTATAAGAACTATATAAGTGTAGGTATTCATGGTACATATTCAAGTGTAGGCTCTGTTTAGATAATTACAGATGTTGTACAGATAAAAGCTTCTCGAGGGATTGTAAAATCTGAGACAATAACAAAATGAAAAGACGGGTTTAAAGGACAGTTTAGGGTGTAGTAGTTTTTACACTGATTTTAAAAGGTTTCTGTCATACCTTCTCTCTATCTGCTAGCAGACTGTCCACAAGAGTCCTCAGATGATTCAGCTGCTCTGGGACGTGGCCAGGTATCTGCCTCTCTTCTACAGAAATGAGAGAATGCATCAAGCAAAAACACACACAAGCTTAATAATAACTTCTGTGAATAAAAATAGCATTTTAAACGTACATATAGTAAAAAAAAAAAACTTAATGGACTGGATAGATTGGAAATAATATGCTTTTAATTTTACTTATAACTTCATCATTTAATATTGAATCACACACTACAGTTACATTTTTATTAAATACTTTACTTTTTTTCGATGTGTTGACTAATATGCTTAAGCGCATGTATTCTTATTTAAAGCATGGCAAAAGATTATTAAAAATGATGAGTATATATTTTAAGTGGGCTCTAATAACAGATATCATGCATATAAAGCATTCTGCTGTCTGTGTTGTACCCATTGCATTGAGAAGACTGCGCAAATGCTGAAGCTGGGTCTGATCAGCCTTGTTGGCCTCCAACTGCCCCACACGGGCCTCCAGACTCTCGTGTCTGTCTCTCAGTCCGCCCACCTCCATCAGAGCCTCTACGGTCTCAGGGTATCGCTCAGCCCCACTGCTTACCCGGGACAGCTGGCGGCCCATCACAGTGCACAGAGCCCCGTCAGACAGGGACTGCTGGGGAGGAGAAACCCTCCTAGAGAGATCTACACCAGCTGTGCCCTCTGTACCCGCTCTGTCCTCTTTAAACGGGATACCCGGGTTCAAAGGGTGCACAGGTGCAATGTTTTTAGCGGCGGAGAGGGTGTCCTGCAACCCCTGGGAATGCAAAAGGGAATGCCATTTACAAAGAGCATGCCATGAATGAGAATCAGCGTGTCCTTCAGTGTATATTGTGCTTTGCATGACACACAGAGACGGAGTGTCTTTGTTTTTGGCCCCGGTTTGTGTTTGTAGATGTTGGTTATGCATTTACATTTAGCAAATCATTCATTCTGGTCAATGTTTGCCTCAGCTGCAGCTGCCGCCTGCTCTAACCAAACAACGACCGGGATAAGAACCTGTGAGATTTAGGGTGGCTGTGAAAGGTTATTGGCTTCTGAAAGCTGCAGGACACACTAAATTGACTTCGTGCTGTGTATTGAGAGATTACAGCTGGACGTGCCTCCTGAATCTTCTGCCTCTCACTGATCAGCGCGGCCTGCATCACTTCCCATGTGACACACTGCGTGAGCTCCTCTGGGACAGGGTACTGGGCCATCTTGTCCTTCAGCTCTTTCTGAGAGAGAGACAGAGAGGAAAAACATCATACATTTGTGTGTTTTCTAAGTAAACCACAGCTTCTGTTTTTCAATAGGAACTGAGGCAGGGTTTATTTTGTTTTGACAAAAATATTATTTTAGTTGAATAGATAGGGCAAAATCCATATATTAAATTATAGGAATATTTTAATTGGGTTGGTGACATTTTTTTTATTAAAGAAATTAAAGGAATAGTTGACCCAAAGATAAAAATTCTGTAGTAAATCATGCCAGAATTGTCATTTTTGGGTCAACTATTTTGGGTCAATATATAGAAAATATTATGTAATTTTAATATGAATCTGCACAATCTGGAGTTGGAGATGTAGCTTGATAGGTATTACTATATGCTTACATTGCATGGAAAACATCTGCTCAGCCATTCTGCTAAATATCTACTTTTCGGTTCCATGAAAAAACAAACTTATATTGGTTTAGAACAATATAAGTTTAAGTTAGACTGTACTTTAAAAGCAGTTATTCACCGTAGTGTTGTCCAAATCTTCCACTTGGTGGCAATACTGCTCCATAGCCAAGATACGGTCTGCCAACTCCTTCACGTTCAGCTGAAGATGACAACATGTTATCAAGACACTTAATAAGTGCTAAATATTTATCAGCAAAAAATTATTGATGAGCATGTGCGGTCACCTGGCTGAGCTGATCACTCAGAGCATCAACTTCCAGTCTCAGATCGTTTTTGGACTCTTTGAGTTCCTGGATTTCCTTCAGGAGGTCTTGGATTAAGGCCATACACTGAGGACGAAAACCGGATTTGAAATAACTTCAGTCTTTGAAGATTTAAGTGTTTGATTTCATACTCTTCCTACTAGGCAACAGTTACTGGGAAATCAACACGCTCCTAAGAACAAACAGCCTATAATCCCTTTTGCCTGAACTTTGAGGAGGGCTAAATCTCTAAAAGAGCACACTTAAACCACATCCTCTGTGTCTCCTTCTTTGAAAGGTATGTAATATACTCTTTGTGAGAGCATAGAGAACTTCTGACCTTTAACCTTGACAGAGGTTACCATGACAAGGCCTGGGAACCACTCCTGAATCAAACAGGATGTAGCATCGCTGTCCACCGGCTTACTGATATGTTTGCGTGACCCCTGATGTCTAACCTCTTGCTCTTAGTGCTGTTTGTCTCCCTGTGAGGCTCCGTTAGATGAACAAATTTGTCTTGGGTTTCCCTTATTAGTCAGAAGGGATGACTAGTGAATGTAAAGAGAGGTGAAGATGACAGGCGCATGAAATAGATGATTACACTGCCTATCAAGACTGTTACTGAATGTCCACACACACACACACACAGAGAGAGACAGTGTTGTGGATACCTGTGGATACATCCATAAAAAAATGTCTTCCTTGTTAATGAATATACAACACTAGCAAAAAACTACCTAGACCTTCTTGTTAACATTTTTTAGACAAAGTACCATACAGTAATATAGTTGTACATGTTTTTTTTTTACGTGTATAAGGTAATATCCTGTTTTTTAGGGACATAATACCATGTTAAAACTATGGGTTCAGACACATACCATGGAAATGTATCTTCATTTATGTTTATGCAACATGAAAATATGTTTTTTGGACATGTACCATGGTAATTATACTACATTTTTCAAGATGCAGTGTTTTTAAAACATTTCTAAGAAATCATATAGTCTGGATATTTAGGCTATTATAACCTGTTTTTTAATACCAATAAAATACCATTGTTTTAACATTTTTATGGAATTACCATTTTGTTTTTGGAATTCCATTCTGCTTTGTCCCATAGAAATATGATGTTCTTACACATATACCATGGTGATACCTTGATTTTGACCATATGCCATGGTAATACATGGATTACATGGTACAACAGCTGAAATACTATCATAGCTTTTGGGAGTGAAATGATACTACTAATATTATTATAAAAAAACGAAGCAATAGATACTTATAGATAATATGTCGTAGTAGTAAGAAATGAATATTTTCATTAAGAAAGATCACATTGCATTGATAACTGATATCAAAATCATTCAAAATGTTACAAAAGATTTGCTTTGAACTTTCTAATTATCAAAGAATCCTGAAAAATGTATAAGCGCTTTTGTAAAAATATGTAACAACAAATGTTTTTAACATATAACGTATAACAATAATAATATTTTTTCATAAGCATCATGTCATATTAGAAAGATTTCTGACAAATCATGTGATTTGGGTAACGATCCTAACTTCGCTACGAAATACATTTTAAACCCTAAGACTCAGCCTGTGTGAGCTGTGAACAGTCCGAAAGCCAAGCCATTGTTAAAACGCCAGAGCAGATGTACACAAGAATGTCTCAGATTAAATGACTGAGGTGTTTTGTTGTTGAATGCAATAATAAACATAGCAGTCGTCCTTTACTCCCAACATTCGCTAAAGACACAGGAGATAAACGTTACTTGCGTTTTTCAAGAAAATGCACTGAACCCTGATCCACCTTAATGCACCTATAGATGTCTACTAGAGGATGGATGCCCAACCCGAGCCCGACGGTACCCGGTACCGGGTTCGGACAGATATTTAGAAAGGATGCTCGGGTTCAGGTCGGGTTTGGTCACATCAGTGCGAATGTGCGCCTGTGTTAAAACGGCACTTTTTGCCCCATGTGCGCTGTAAAACGCGGCCCGATCCGCACTCTAATGTCTACAGACGTATAGATGTATCTACTAGGGTTGGGTGATGTCGACCAATTTGGCATTGTACGATATCTAATGTGAAACATCGCAATGGACGATGGCATCGTCGTCGTAGGCGTGTTAGGTGGTAACTTAAACAGCAAGCCCCGCCCCACGCCTAACAAAAATAACAGTGTTCACGCGAGTAAGTGAGAGGATTGAGCACAGTAGTGATCGTGCGCGAGTGCTTGAATTGTGCGCGGATGACATATCAAGAGCGGGCGAGGGTTTGAAATGAGTTTGCGGCCACGTTTCTTCTGATCTGTTTTCCTCTCGCGGAATTGATTTACCGCGCTCGCCAGCATCAGGGGTGCGCTCGCTTATTAATGGCATAGATTTGCCGCCGTAGATTAGGTGTGTTTTTCGCGAGCTGTTGCTGCTGCTGCAGCGGGGCAGAGGATCATCAGCGATGGACGATGGCATCGTCTATCGGCCCAACCGTAGTATCTACCTACAGATGAAGTGAGTATAAGGGTTGTTTATGAATCTTTCCAAATTGAAATTAGAAGTTTTTGCGGCTAATTGCAGCTAAAGAAGCCACACAGAAGAGAGGGGCAGAGCGAGCAGAGCTCATTAGCCTTTAAAGGTAAATGCAACAAAACATGTTGCTGTGAAAAGAGCTGATTTGTAAGTAAAAAGGGTGTTGTTTACACTACCATTGAGAAATTTTAAACAACGTCTATTATAGACTTTTCATGAAGTCCCTAAAGAATCATATAAACTTGTGGAAAGTGGGCATCAGATAACCCCTTTAGAATATGGTCAGCATAAGATAATTCCTTTCTTTCAAAAACCAAAAAAAAGAGACCTACCGACCCCAAACTTTTAAACAATAGTGTATCAAAACCATTTTCCCGCCACAGCCCTTCTTGTAAAGGACAGTTTTTCACGATGAACCTGACAGCCTGTTTGTTTATGGTAATTAGGAGCGATATGAATCTAGTCCAGTCGCTCAAACAACACACACAAGCTGTTTAACAAGTCAGACATCATTTGTTCTTTAACCACATGATTCATTTCTCTTCAGATATTTTTCTTGGCACAGCTTATCACCACACAGCCAAACAGTCCTGTGTCCCGTGATTCTTGGGTCACTGTGTGATGGTGCCACGGTATCAGGGCACAGTGCCCGTCTCTACCCCACAACCTCTGATCGGTTGCTACGAGTTACTGACAGCCAAAACAACGGAAGTGAAAACAGTAGGAAACACCCTAACTTGATCAGACCTGGGAAAGAGCGTGAACCCGATTCACCGGATCCATTAGTTTGAGTGGTGTGCAACCGTACGACCAGCTTTTAAACTCTTAGTCAATCATTCCCATCCGGACCCCCCTCAGTGTCCCTCACCGAGCAGGAGTTTCCTGTGCGCTCATCGTGACACACTATGTCTCAACTTTGACGCCAGCATTGCCCTGGACAACCTGCTCAATGTGTAAGGCGAGCACCCTGCGGGCTCCACGTACAGCTGGCAGCTGGGCAGCAGGGGTCATCCGAGGGCGCTGGTGGATAACCATGGATGACTCCAAACATGTCCAAACGAAAATTAATGATTAAGAAGATGAGCAGGACCTCCCCGTGCACTCGCGTCACTGGACGGTTTGAGAAACAAGTGGCGGCTCTGCGGGAGGTTAATTACTGATGGCTTATCGGAGGATGTAGAAAGACGTGAAGGGGAGGTGACCGGACCTCAGGACAGACTAAATGTCATGTGAGACGTGTCAGTAGTGTCATACTCGCTATTAGTGCTACAATAGGTGACTTTCCTATTAAGGTACATGGGTAAAATATGATTATTGTCAAATCTATTTTTATTTTTACATTTATTTTTGATTTTACTTCATTCAGCCTAACTCTTTTCTATTATTTATTTACTTCGGTGAGACTAAAACTAAATGTTCAGCATCATTACTCCAGTTTTCAGTGTCTCACGATCCTTCAGAAATCATTTTAATATGCTGATTTGCTCCTCAAGAATATTTCTTCTTCTTATTACAAAAACTGTGATACATTTTTTCAGCATCCTTTAATGAATAGAAAGGCAGGGACATTGGCTATTTGTTTAGCAGTTTCCATTTGAGCTGCTATTTAATTTAGTGCTCATGACAAAACATGGAATATATTAAGCAGATGAGTAGGTGTGTCCAAACTTTTGACTGATACCTGATACCTCATTTGCACACCACAAGTCTGTAGTTTGCAAATCAACATTCATCAAGCATACAGCAGATAGTGCTTCGTGTGCAGAACAAATGTATTTACCCTCCAGACTTTTTCATGATGCCTCATGATATGCTACATTTTCTATATGGTAGCAAGCTGCGTTGAGCAGAACGGTGTTTGGACTAAAATTAACACACAGCACTTGTGAAATGCATCCGTGTGGTGAACAGAAACTATTATTTGACGTTCAATACTGATATTTAAGTATGTCAGGCGTTTGGGGAGTGTGACAAGCATGTAGTTTGTGGAACACGAGATACGGATGGTGTTATTTGAGAATGAAGCTCACTGTCTGACGCTCATTGTTCTGTGGTCTGTCATCAGTCATCTACAACTGAGACACATGATGAAACATTCAGCCTCCTGCAGACCCCCAGCAGAGGAGCTGTGATACATGACTACCCAACTGACAATACCTATAACACAGTTTTTGAATTCAGACGTTCAAAAGTACATTTACAGTAAATACTTTTCATGTGAAATATTTAAATATGTACTGTATTCAAATGAAAGATTTTTACATATTGATTTTTTACATGTATTCTGATTTTTTTCCTTTCATTGTGTTGCACTTTAGGGTTAATGGAAGGGTTTGTAAAATTAAAGAATAATATCCTGGTAAAAATTGCCACTACATTTATATACAGTGTTTATGGAAAGTATTCAGACCCCCTTCAATTTTTCACTCTTTGTTATATTGCAGCCATTTGCTAAAATCATTTAAGTTAATTTTCTTCCTCATTAATGTACACACAGCATTTTATCATTTATCATTTTATCAAATGATCATTTTCATTTTATTACTACAGTATATACTGACAGAAAAACACAGAATTGTTGACATTTTTTCAGATGTATTAAAAAAGAAAAACTGAAATATCACATGGTCCTAAGTATTCAGACCCATTGCTCAGTGTTTAGTAGAAGCACCCTTTTGATCGAATACAGCCATGAGTCTTTTGGGGAAAGATGCAAGTGTTTCACACCTGGATTTGGGGATCCTCTGCCATTCCTCCTTGCAGATCCTCTCCAGTTCTGTCAGGGTGGATGGTAAACGTTGGTGGACAGCCATTTTTAGGTTTCTCCAGAGATGCTCAGTTGGGAATTCAAGAATGGCCATTCAAGAACAGTCACGGAGTTGTTGTGAATCCACTCCTTCATTATTTTAGCTGTGTGCTTAGGGTCATTGTCTTGTTGGAAGGTAAACCTTCGGCCCAGTTTGAGGTCCTGAGCACTCTGGAGAAGGTTTTCGTCCAGGATATCCCTGTTCTTGGTGCTTTCCCTCGATTGCAACCAGTCATCCTGTCCCTGCAGCTGAAAAACACAGCATGATGCTGCCACCACCATGCTTCACTGTTGGGACTGTATCGGAAGTGATGAGCAGTGCCTGGTTTTCTCCACAAATACCGCTTAGAATTAAGGCCAAAAAGTTCTGTCTTGGTCTAATCAGACAAGAGAATCTTATTTCTGACCATCTTGGACTTCTTCATGTTTTTTTTAGCAAACTTCATGCAGGCTTTCATGTGATAGTGATCTTTGAGTTCTTCTTTACCTCTCTCACCAAGTCTCCCCCGACAGCTCAGTTTGGCCGGACAGCCAACTCTAGGAAGGTTTCTGGTCATCCCAAACGTGTTCCATTTAAGGATTATGGAGACCACTGTGCTCTTAGGAACCTTAAGTGCAGCAGAAATTAATTTTTTGTAACCATGGCCAGATGCCTTGCCACAATTGTCTCTGAGCTCTTTAGGCAGTTCCTTTGACCTCATTATTCTCATTTACTCTGACATGCATTGTGAGCTGTAAACTGTATCTCAGATCATTATCTAGTCTTGTGTAAACTCCATATAGATAAACCTGTAAATTCCACACCTTGTTACAAATAGGGAAGAACCATCACCTCTACCACAAAAACCTTTGTAAGTAATCTTCCTGATTTATCTCAATTCCTTAACACATCCAATAGCGTAGAAAAACTTGATGATGCAAAAGGAACTATACACTCTCTCTTTTCTAGCACTTTCTCCTTTGCACTTAAGAAAGGTAAAAGAAAGAATCTCTATTAGGAGAAAATAAACTTAACTCTGTATCTATTCAATACAGTGACTAAATTAAATTAAAGAATTGTATAAACTTGTTAAATCATCTAAACCAGCGGTTCTCAATCCTGGTCCTCGCGCCTTGACCTGTTGTTGATCTAAACCAAAAACATGTATGTTAGACCCTATTCCATTCAAACTATTAAAAGAGCTGCTTCCAAAAGTGATAGATCCTCTTTTGTCTGTTATTAATTCGTCATTGTAATTAGGATATGTCCTCTGTAGCTCCCCCCAGTAACCTCACGAGCACACGGATTCTCTGATGATTGACACTTTATTCACTGGTTCACCAACCAACTCAAAATGCCGTGAGAACTGAATACACAAAGCAAACACAAAAAATACAAAGAACATAATAAATACAAAAGACAGCCCTGCAAATCCTCTAGACAGAAACAAAATTCACATCAATCGTATGTAATACACAACAAAACTTACTTCATTGGCCGCCTGTTACCAAAAGGAGATTAATCTTAGAACATGAACACTTTTTAACTCGCCATGAGCTGCAGACATCGGTCTTCCTTATTCTTTTTTTTTTCCGCTTTTTTGTTTCATAATAAAAGTCCTGCTCAAAACAACTCTCAACAATCAGTTTTAAATGAAAAGTCCTTAACAAAATATTGAAAATAAACAAATGACAAATGAAATACAACTTTCATCCCTGTCAGTTACACTCCCACCAAAGCACCTTCTTGTGCTTTTCCTAACTTACTAATATTAACCTTTACTTAGGAATATCATAGGTTAACCCAAGGAATGGTAGACACAAGGATGACTCTTATTCTGCTTCAATTAGGGTGACAAGTTTCTGAATGGGCCTTTCAAGGTAAGTTGGTTTAGTAACACGTTTGCCCTTTTTATCCAATGTTGAATCACTGATCAATAACTTCACTGTTCTCACACAGCCATCTGTGCCAGTGTGGACTTCTGTCACCTTCGCTAACTTCCACTGACTGCGTGGAGCTGTGTCCTCTTTCAAAATGACAATGTCATTGACTTTTGCATTTCTGCGACGTTTGTGCCATTTCTGCCTTTGTTGAAGGTTTAAGAGATATTCCTTTCTCCAACGTGACCAGAACACGTTAGCTAGAAATTGCACTTTGCGCCATCTCTTGCGAAGGTAAATGTCTTCATTTACGAACTCTCCAGGTGGTGGTAAAATTACTGAAGATTTCATAGTCAATATGTGGTTAGGTGTAAGAGGTTGTGGTCCAGAAGGATCATTTAGATGCTCTGTTGTTAATGGTCGGCTGTTTATAATGGCCATGACCTCATAGAGAAATGTTCTTAGGGAGGTACTATCAAGTCTTTGAGCTGACTGGTCCAGAATCGAGGTCAAGACACTTCTTATTGTCCGGATTTGCCTCTCCCAAATGCCACCTGTGTGACTGGCTGATGGGGTATTCATGATGAACTCGCAGCCATACTCCTTTAGGCATTCTGGATTCATTTCCTTTAGTGCTTCAGCAAATTCTCGTCTTGCACCAACAAAATTAGTACCTTGGTCCGATCTAAGTTGACGCACTGGTCCACGTATGGCAATGAAAGCACGTAATGCATTAATGAATGCGTCAGTGGTTAAATCATCCAACATTTCTACATGTACTGCTCTTGAGCACATACAAGTAAATAGAAGCCCATAACGCTTTAGCTCTTTCCTTCCTTCCTTGATGTAGAAAGGACCAAAGCAGTCCATCCCGCAATACGTAAAAGGAGGAGTTGTTTCCATGCGTTCCTGCGGAAGATCTGCCATCCTCTGTTCCTCAGTGGGCCTTCTAAATTTCCTACACTTAATGCACTTGTAGATATGTGAGGAAACTGCCTTATTACATCCCAAGATCCAGATACCATTTGAACGCAATTCGTTCAAGGTCATCCCTCTTCCTTGGTGATGCACCCTTTCATGATAATATTTGATGAGTAAGCTGGATATCTGACTGTCCTTAGGAAGAATTGCAGGATGTCTCACATGCGAATGCAATGCAGCATGTGTCAGTCGACCTCCCACCCTGAGGATGCCATGCTCATCTAGGAAGGGATTAAGCCGATGCAACTTACTGTTGGATTTAATTTCCTTCTGATGTTTGAGACTCTGTATCACATCACCAAAGGCTGATTGTTGAACCATTTTGATAATGGTGAATTCTGCCTCCCTTCTTTCTTCAATGCACAAAGCTTCATTGACTCTTGGAACAAGACCTTTGACTTCTTTGGCACGTCTCTTAAGTCTCGCAATAGCTTTCACCACTCTTGTCCAATCAGAAAACTTATTGAGTCGATCAAGCAATGATCTTCCTTCAATTGTTTGGGTATTATGAACTTGTGCTTTTCGAAGCTCTGGGTCATCAACTTCAAGATCTCCCATCTTAACATCTTTGGGCAATTCCTTTTTCCACAGAAACTGTGGTCCTGTAAACCAATTGGAGGACATGAGTTCTTCTGCTGTAAGACCTCTGGATGCGGAATCAGCTGGGTTTTCTTCAGAGGTCACGTATCTCCATTGCTTAGCATCCGTACTTTGTTTAATCCGCTGAATACGATTGGCCACAAAGACGTGAAACCGTTTAGCATCATTATTAATGTACCCAAGTACAACCTTCGAGTCTGTCCAGAAGTACTCCTCTACGCTGTCTAACTCCAATTCCTTTCTCAGCAAGTCACTTGTTTGTACAGCCACTACAGCTGCTGACAACTCCAGCCTAGGTATGGTGGTAATCTTTGTAGGAGCGACTCTGGCTTTGGCCATAACTAAGGAACAGTAAACCTTTCCTGATGTGTCGATGGCTCTGAGATATGTGCATTCTCCATAACCTGATGCACTAGCGTCAGAGAAATGATGAAGCTCATAACGCTGAACATCTTTGATAGTTGATGGCAGATAGCATCTCTGAATCTTGACATCTGCTAAACTTCGCAGACCTGAAATCCATCGTTCCCACTGTGGTAACAAATCATCCCTTAGTGGTTCATCCCAATCAACTTTGTCTTGGCACATCTTCTGCAATATTTGCTTACCAACTAGGATGAAAGGCGCTGCAAAGCCAAGTGGGTCATACACAGACGCCACTGTGGACAAGACTCCTCTTCTTGTAGGTGGTTGCTCCTTAACAGATACTCGGAACTGAAAACTGTCAGATGTCACACACCAATTCACACCGAGTGCCCTCTCAATGCGAAGCTCACCCAGTGCTAAGTCTTGAACCATAGCACTCTCAGCACATTCTTGCTGAGGAATTGATGCTATCACTTCTTGGCTGCTCGACACAAATTTGTGCAAACGAAGTCTCCCTGTGCTGCAGAGTTTTCTTGCTTCATTAATTAGCTGGATAGCTTCCTCCACTGATGAGACACTTGCCAGCCCATCATCGACATAGAAATTTCTTTCTATGAATCGAACTGAGGTTTCACTGAAATTTCCTCTTCCCTGATCAGCAAGGTGCTTGAGTCCGTAGTTTGCACATCCGGGTGATGAGGATGCTCCAAACAAATGTACCCTCATTCTATAAACTTGTGGCTGGGACTCTAGATCTCCTTTCTCCCACCAAAGGAATCTTAAATAGTCTTGGTCTTCGGGTTTTACGTGAAATTGATGAAACATCCGCTCAATATCGCACATGAGTGCTACTGGACCCTTGCGAAAACGACAGAGAACACCTACAAGGGTGTTTGTCAACTCTGGACCAATCAACAGATGCTCATTGAGTGATGTACCATGGAACTTTGCTGAGCAGTCAAAGACTACTCGGATTTTCCCAGGCTTTTGAGGATGATAAACTCCATGATGGGGAATATACCAAGCAGGGTGCTTATTGATTTCTCCGTCTGGTACCTTTTCCGCATCACCTCGAGCGATTGTTTCATCCATAAAGGCTACATAGTCTTTATAGTATTTCTCATCTCTTTTTAGCCTTTTCTCTAAGCATCTGAGACGGTGGCTGGCACATTTCTTATTGTTGGGCAGCTTCGGTCTATCTTCTTTGAAAGGCAACGGCATTTCATAATGACCATTTTCCTTAAGTCGTATGCCTGTTTTCAATTTTGACAGAAAACGCAGGTCTTCTTGAGAAACATGATTATGCTCTGATGCCTTCTCATTGAAGTCAAACTCAAGCGCTTTGATGACATTTGGTGGGGTGACTATTTCTTTGATCTGTGTTCTACAGATATACTTAACTTCATTCGTGAGATTTAAAGAAGATGGCAAACTTGGCATCACTTGTTTTACTATGATGCGATGACTCACTCCAATGGCATCACCATAGTTCACGCAGGACTTACCACTACCAACAATGCTCCAGCCTAGATCTGTCCTTTGAGCAAATGGCTGATTTTCTTTACCAGATACAATTTCTCTAGGAAGGAGAGCTTGGGGACAATTATAGCCAATTAGAAGTCCGATATCACAAACTTGTTGAGGGACAATTTTCTCCGCTATGTGCATTAGATGTGGCCATGCTTTTGCAGTTTTGGGTGTAGGAATGTGAGTTCTATTTGCAGGAATGAACTCTCTTGAGTAAGTTGCTGGTAAGGAGATTTTCTTGTCTGAATAAAATCCTCTCACTTGTAAACCAGTTAACTTCTGACATGAAACAACTGTACTTTTGGACACCATTGTTGAGAGTTTTAGTTGCACAGATTCCTTTGTTGTGTCAAGAGCTTGCGCTATCTCTTCAAGGATGAAGGTAGTGTCGCTCTGAGTATCAAGAAGTGCGTAAACAAGAACTTCATTGTTTGGTTCATTTGTAGTTGAAACCCATACTGGAACAATTGTAGAGGTATGAGTGTTGTTCACATCCTGTACAACTCGGTTGGATGTTGCATCACCTGTGGTTTCTTTGTTTTGTGTGAGTTCTTGCTTTCTTTCCTTCAACTTCTCCTTTGGTTGTTCTGATTTTGGAGACTTCGCTTCTTTGGGGCGGTCTTCATGTAGACAGGTCGGGTGTCTCTTCTGACATGTCTCACATACACTTCTATCTTCACAGTTCTTTGAGCGATGGCCAGGCTTCAAACAGCCAAAACATAATTTATTAATTTGAACAAACTTGATCCGTTCAGCTGTATTCTTCTCTATAAACTTCCAACATTTGTGAATCGCATGTCCTGGTTTCTCACAGAACGCACATTTTGCAACATCTGCTTTCTCACTAGACTGAACTGTTAACACCTTTGCTCTAGTGCTTTGATTTCTTATTAACTTTCCTTTTCCACCATCAGAACACTTCAGAGCATGAAGAGATGTCACTGGACTGCAAGCGATTTTAGCTTCTCTCACAAGAAACTCTACAAACTGACTGAAGGTAGGAAACATCTTAGTTTCTTCTTCAATTACTATTACCTGACGATTCCAACTTGAAGCTAACCAATCAGGAAGTTTGGAAAGGATCTTCTGGTTTTCGTTACAGTCATTAAGGACTTGCAGGCTTTTAATCTGTGTCATCGCTGCTTCACAGCCTCTGAGGAAGTCAGTAAATTCCCTCAGCTCAACGCTGTCTTTAGGACCTATCTTGGGCCATGAATCAAGCTTGTCTCTAAAGGATTTCGCAATGATGAACGGATTTCCATACCTTTCTTCCAGAACAGCCCATGCTGCATGATAAGCTGAGTCTGTGCCTAATAGGAAGTAACTTTCGATAGCTTTCTTAGCTGGTCCTTCAACATACTTTCGTAAGTAGTAAATCTTCTCACTAACTGGTATATTTTTTCTGTCAATCAAAGTTTGAAAAGAGATTTTCCAGACACTAAATCTGAGCGGATCTCCATAGAATGTTGCAGGTTCTGGTATAGGAAGACGACTTGAACTGATTGATTCTGCTAACATCCTAACAAGGTCTGCAGTGCTATCTTCTTGAGGTGATTTTGTCACAATTTTGTGTGAAGGTGTCTGCTGGAACCAGGAGGTGCTTGATTTAGGCATGTGCTTCTTCTGCACAGATGCACAGTCATGGAGTAACTCTCTGATTTCATCCTTTGAGTCTTCTGTCTGCTCATAAACTTGCATCCTTGCTTTTGCAGCATTTAACTTCTTGAGTGTCTCCAAGCGCTCTAGCTCTCTGCGCTTGTCTTCCAATGCCTTTCGTCTGGCAGCATTTTCAGCTTCAAACTTTATACGCAACCTAGCTTCTTCTTCTTCTCTTTCTAGTCGACGCTTATAAGCTTCTGCTTCTTGTTCTGCCATTCTCTTTTTATCTTCCGCCTCAAGTCTTTGGAATTCCTCCATTTCATGTTGTTGTTGTTGTATTATTTCTAGAGTAGCTTCAGTTGCAGCAATTTCTGCAGCAGCTTCTTGTTTCTTAACGGAGGACAAATTTGAACCTCTGGAGCTGATGCTTGGGTTGTTTAAAGAATGAGAAGACGACCTGTTATGACCATAACTGGATTTGGAAGCTATGGATGAAAACACTGAGCCTGTATCAGTACAGCATCCCTCTTGTATAAAAGGATCTTGACCTTCTACTCCCTCACTTAAACGACTCTCTGCAGACTCAACTATCATTTTAGTGACGGCACCACACGTATCTATTCTGCGACGAGTATCACTGTCTGGACTCACATTTTGTCGCAACTCTTCATAAGCAACATTCAAATCCTTTGAAGCAGAACTTATTGTGCCTATAAGAGCTTGGAGCATGTCGTTAGAAAGACGACCCATTAGTTTTTGTCTAGCATCTCTAGCCAGAGCTTTCCACTTCTCATAAGAGCATTGAAAACGATTCTTCATTTTAGTCAGTTTTTCTTCATTCAATTCTTTACCCTTTTCAGTAAATTTGCGTGTTCTTTGACTTCTTCGTAGCTTTGAACTTGTTGCATCATCAACAGCTATTGATTCATGTGGGTCTACACATTCCTGGAATTTTAGTTGCTGCTGTGATTGTATAATATCTGATATATTTTCTTTGCTACCTTTAGCAGATTGACCACCTTCTGCCATTTTTTGTATCTCTTTGTAGCACTATCTATTTTAAATGTGCATACAACATAAATTGTACTGAAACCTTGACAATTATTTTCTTATTTAAACTTAATACCAGCACCAAGTTGACTTAAAGCTTAAACAAGTAAACATATAACACCAGCATTTCTTTAAATATTGTACTGAACACTTAAAGAGTCTCTATTACGCACATATCAAGAATAAGTCCACTTTGAGCACCTTAACTTGAGCTTGTGTGCCTCCTTTTCTTGTTGGTCTTAACTTGAAAGTGCCTTTGTATATGCTGTATATGTCTCTTGCTTCTTAGTTACCGGTGTAAGCAGTACTTCATCTTGCAAAATCCAGGGCACGATGAACTTGAAATAAACTTTACGCCTTCTGACTGCTGCCTGGGCCTTCCGTTCCGCTCTCCTACTCGTGAAGAGCAGTTGAATTCTCACTGTAGCTCCCCTCAGTAACCTCACGAGCACACGGATTCTCTGATGACTGACACTTTATTCACTGGTTCACCAACCAACTCAAAAATGCCGTGAGAACTGAATACACAAAGCAAACACAAAAAATACAAAGAACATAATAAATACAAAAGACAGCCCTG
>JAUCMU010000063.1:21126349-21144547 GCA_032275025.1 Enteromius treurensis
GTGATATTTCAGTTTTTCTTTTTTAATAAATCTGCAAAAATGTCAACAATTCTGTGCTTTTCTGTCAATATGGGGTGATTTGTGTTCATTGATGAAAGAAAAAAAAAACTTAAATGATTTAGCAAATGGCTGCACTTTTTAAATAATACTTTCAATCCAACCATAGCACAGAGTAGTACTTTTTGTTGTTTCCTCCTGCCTGCAGAGGTGACTCTTACCTTGGACACCCCGTCTTCGCTGGCTTGCGCCTTTCTGCGGAGCTGCATGAGCGTCCACATGTCGCTGAGCGCGGTGTCGGACCTCATGAGCTCCGCGGCGCTGGGCAGAGCCTCCAGCGCGCACATCTGCTCCTCCATCCGCAGCAGCTTCTCCTCCATCGCCCGGTAGGGGCTCGAGCTGTCCAGCAGCAGGGCTTTAGTCTGGGCTGGGCTGTCATGGTCGTGGTCCACCTCCTTCCAGGTAGTCGTGACCCTCTCAATCTTCAGGTGTCCCAGGATGGCGTGCAGTAAAGTGTGCAGCGCGTTGAAATTGACAGATCCAACGTCTGGGGTTCCTATGGAGAGATCCAGCAGCTCATGCAGGCTTATATCAGTCGACATGGTCGTCGACTGTTTAGTCCGGTTCAAACGACGATGAATAAGGTGTTGTCAATCACAGATATGTCTGTTTGAGTTAACGTTACATCTCTCAAACAGGTACGCGAGTTCCAGTTCCGTCCGTTTTCAAACACAATCACTGAGTTTTAACGCTGTAAGCTGTTTTCTCATGTCAGCATTGTAAAATTAAATCACGTTCTTCAGTGGTGGTGTCTAAAGTCTGTCGGCGTTGGTTCATCCTTTAAATCGCACGGTACCGGCAGCTTTGCTTTGGTAAACTGCATCAAGTTTACGCTTCTCTTTAAGTTCTCCCCGCCTCCCGAGGATACTAATTGGTTAAGATTCCTCGCTTTACTTGTCTTCTCTATCCTCATTGGACAACGCCTCTGTCGATCAACAGAAATTACCTTATGTTGTGAGCCGCGGCGTCTTGGTTGCTCAGCAACTGATTCAGCAGTCGTGCACGTGAGAGCGGAGAGCGATGAACAGCTGTACACATTATGCAGATTTAAATTATTTACATTTTTTAAGGAAAACGGCACTGTTTGATAATAATAAAAGTATTGTTATTGTTACAAACCGATTTTCTCAGATTTGTTTTCATTACATACTATACGACGAAATGTGGTCTATCAAACAGTGTAAATTATGCACTCATAAATAAAAAATACTAAATAAAAATATGCCGTTTTCTAAAAAGGCGATGATTTATTTGTTTGGATAGGTTGGTTTCTTGGAGAAACTGTAGGAAATGTGACCTGGAACGTGACCTGTAAATGTTTCTTTGTGCCAAAATAATAATTATAAAAATTGTAGCTTTAACAATTAATCTGTCATTGCTGAACTCATAAGTCATTCAGCCTAAAATAAATAAATTTTTCATGTCATGCCCAAAATTATGTTTAGTAATTTACAGTAAATGTTTCTTCCATTTTTAACTAAAAGGTATGTCACACTGTCACAAATGCATAACAGACAATATATTTAATGAGCTGCTATTTAACGCGATCATGGGTATTATTGCAAAATAATTACTTCTAAAGTTACACGGTTTGTGCACGGTTAAAGTGCATAAAGTTATTTTTGTGGGTGATAAGTGTCAAGCATCAAGATGTTGCAAAGTCCCAAAAAAAGTGCTTAAATTATTATTATGCCAAACTGTGAAGTAGATATAGTTTATACTTTAAATATTGTATATGTTTTAATGTTTGTAAAAATAAGTATTATTCTTATTTCATTAGTTAATCATGTGTAGTTAAAAAATACCTCAGTTTTAATTTATTATTATTATTATTATTATTATTTTTAAGTACATAAAATCATTGTTAATACCAATATCAAATTTTGAAGATTTTTCTTAAGAGCTTTCATCTTCTTGGACATCCTTATATGTCACTGTCCAACCACAAAACACTTGTATTGCCTTGTAAAACAACTGTGGCTTGCAATAAGACATTTGCAAAAGTCAAAGGCTCAAAAAGGGCTTTAATCGCATATATACACATATTTATAAAATAAAATATCCAGGCGCCGTTACCATGTTTACAGTACGATACATTCAAGTATATGATCAGATATTCATGTCACATTTTCCCTCATCATCCTATAGATTGCTCTGAACCAAACGAAGCCAAACTGTTTACACCGTAATAACGTACATGTAGCTTCTACTCCCATGCAAATGAGCTTGTAACATACATGTCATCAATGTATTAAGATAGAGTTTTTCTGAACCCCATGTCATTGCATTATTATTTACAATGACATGTTGACTTGCGCCCAACTTGATGTTAGTACAGTTGCAATTACAAAAAATGATTCCCAGGTCATTCTTTCTCTGTTTTTTATCCGCAATCGGTTTCATTGACATATTTGCTCACTTCACACAAATCAAGGGCAAACCTAAAAAAAAAAATAAAGCAAATTTCTACAAAGAGTGCCTCAATCTTTGGCAAAATAGTTTTCTTTAAAAAAGACAACTAGCAAAATAATTAAAATAAACAAGATAATCTAATTTGACTACTGACTGCGCCTTGAGTGTTTCACGCTGATACTGATTTTGTAGGTGTGAGTCTTTAATCATATTTCTCATCTATAGTCTTACAGCGTAGTGTACATTTAAGTGATTTATTGCATTTGCATGAAGACTTCTTTACAATAATTGAGTTTAAACGACTAGTCCACCTAAAGAAAACACTGTCTTCACTTATATAACCTCATTTTTGGATTTCATGGAACACAAAAAGCTGAATTTCAGAAGACTTGTTTTAGATCTCTTTTCCACACAACTAAATGCAAAGTGTCCACATCTGACAAGCTATGAAAATGCACCAGTAGATATGTCTAATGCACTATATTCCAATACGCTTCATTAGGGTTTAGACTGAAACTCGATCACTTAACTCGCAAATTTCATTCCCCGTATTCAGTTATGTTAATTTACGACAAGTGGCATTTTAAAGCTAATGTTCCTGGGACAAAGCAATCGTAGGGCTTCAGAAAACCTGTAATATAGTGCATAAGTAGTTCGGACCGCTTTTATGGCATGTTCACATTAGATTCAGTACTTGACATCTGTGGTTACTATGAATGGTTTATGAGCTGCATGAAGATTCTTCAGAACTTTCCCCTCTTGTTCCACAAAACAACACCCTATGAACATGAGGGTGAGTAAATCATGACAGACATTTAACTTTTGGGTGAATTATGTACAAAAAAAAAACCACACACATTGTTGGAAAGATAATTAGATCATAGTTCCTGCTTTTTGGCATTGCACAGTATAATGCTATGTGAAAACTTCAAAATTCGAACAAACCTTTTTTATTGCATTACAGCACTTCATCTTAGATCCCATCTGAGGAGTAAACATATTTTAAGTGCAAGTAAAGAAAATAGTCTATACAGCCGATTCGCTTGAAAAGGAGAATGGACACATGGCCTAAACCAAAGAGCAAAACCAAGAGAGGAAAATGGCCATTGAAGATGGCTTGTAGATCTGCTCACGGAGGCTGCTGCCTGGAGATTGAGACTGTAGTTCTGGCACTTCAGTTCTTCTAACTCTTCCTATCAGATACTGTTATAATCAGAGTCCCTTCGACTGCTGATAACGCCCCACTCCACCACAAAGAAGGTAATGGTGCCCAGGAACCCTGACAGCACCATAATGAGCAGCTGCCAGTGCAGGAGAAGATAGTTGCTGTAGAAGAAGGCCATCGCAGCTGTGATGGACTGCAGAGACAGGAGGTAGAAATATAACCATAAATGAGCCATAAACGCATACATTTTTCTAATTTGTCAATTATTCTAAATAATAAGATAAAATAAGAATAGACAAAAAACGAAAACATTTTTTTAAACAACTTTTTAAAGATTTGTCTGCTTTTATAACTTTAATATTACACAAAAAGCAAGAGTTTAAATTTAGAACCCACCCGAACCCATCCCAACCTGGTAGATTTAAAAAATAACATAAATAAATAAGTATTTTTTTTACAAAAGGATGAAAAACATTAAAAGCCGAATACCATAAAAAAGTAGTTTCTTATTTGTCTTTTTTTATATATGAATGAAATATGACTATGATTTTTTACAGTAATCAATTCAAATGATAACAATTAAAACACTTTAATAAAAGGAAGGTTCAAACCTGTACAAATTTAAAGACTGCGAATGCTGGAGCGCTGTCCTCCCGGAACAAGTAGCCCACGATGCTGATGAGCTGAGTGTTGAAACAACTATCACCCAGACCCAGCAGGAAACTGCATATCAGCGCCACCGTCACGCTGACAAAACAAGCCAGAAACTTGTTAATAAACATCTTTGTGTCTGGCTCTATTCTCACTGCTCATTCTTGTTGGACAGCCAATTACTGTAACTGCTGGCTCTTACCTGGGTTGGATAAAAGCTTGCATTTGGGTGCCTTCCTCTGGGGCCAGGGGAGCATCACTGGCTATGTTGAGAAAGATGAGGTAGAATGCCACTATATGGGTGACCAGGCCCAAAAACACCACCGGGTTTCTGCCGAAACGATTGCACTTATCCAGGATCCCAAATACACCCCCTCCTGGATAAGCAGAAAAAACAGTTTAGTGCATTTGCCATGTCCACAGAGAACTGAAGCACACTAATTGTAAGGCGCTGACTTACCAAGTATTTCACCAACACCTATCAAAATCCCAGAGAGCCCGATAAGACCCTTGGCATCGTCTCCAAATTGAGTCATGGCCCCTAAACATGTCCCATACACCCCGCTGTAAAAGGTGAGCTCGACACCTGGACAGAACAACCATACCATCTCAATACTGCAGTTCAGGTAGTCTTCTACATCACTTTAATGGTGCATGTCGCAATACAGTTTTTATCCAGGTACTGTAGTAATGCCTATGTTTGGATAATCCAGTGAAAAAATGTATTATTATTTTTTTATGTATAAAACAAAGACAAGAAAAGGCAATTTTTGATAATAATAATTCACTCAAAACTGTGAAAATGTAATTAGATATGGTATTTTATAGCATATAATAACAAATTCCTCTGCTACTAAGGAGATGCCCCAGGGTCCTGTTTGGGCCCTTTTTTCATAATTTGCTTTATTCATCCATCATCATGGTGTGAATTTTCACTGCTACCAGACAGATTATATAGTGCATTTTATTATTATTTTTATTTAAAACATTGTTATTATCACAAAGAACAAATTTCCCCTTTATACTAAAGGGGTCCCCCAGGGTTCTGTTTTGGGCCCTCGTTTTATTCATAATCCACCTTCTTCATCTGTTATCATTGTGTGAATTTTCCCTGCTACCAGACAGATTATATAGTGCATATTATTATTAAAAACATTGTTATTATCCCAAAGGAAAAAAATGTCCCCTTTATACTAAAGGGGTCCCCCAGGGTTCTGTTTTGGGCCCTCTTTTTTTTTAATCTGCTTTCTTTTTCTGTCATTATGGTGTGATTAACCACAGCTACAAAATTTTCCTTGGAAAGACTGAACTTACCAGAGTATGCAAAGGGGATGCTCAGTAAAAGCATCTCTTTGGTCATAGCGAGCTGTATGGATTTCTCTGTTGAAAAAAAGGTCACAGATCTTATAAATGCAACGAGAAGTTAATAATATGTTTTAAAACACGTTTTTAAATATTTGAATATATTTTTAGATAGTTTAGTACCACTTACTGAAGGCCTGCAATGCTTGAGAGCCCAGACTCTGGGATGGACTTAAAAGAATAACAAAAATAGGAAACAAGCCAAAGAAAAAAAAAAAAGGAGAAAAAAAAACCACACAATACAATATGATTAAACTGGTCCATTAAAATGTCTTGACTTGCAGAAGTGTATAAAAATATACACTTACACCACAGAGCTACTATCAGAGATGTCAGCTGGCAGAAGTGACTCAGAAACATCAGAAGGTGCTGGTTCTGGGTCTGGCCGCTGGATCAGGAAAAAAAGGAAGTTGCCTACCAGGCTGATGACCGTGAGTGTGATGAACACTGTCTGACGGTCCTTATCTGACACCAAGAAACAACGTTTTTCAGCTTTTTGAACAAAACCCTAAATTATAATTCTGTCTAACCATTCAAAAAAATTTGCATTGATGGCTGCCATAGTTTATTATACAAAACATACTCACCCGTTATATGACTCTTGCCACGCCAGGCAACAAATATGTAGAGATTACCAAAGAATAAGCTGTGAATAAAGAGAATCAATGAATCCTTATGTCCTCCTTTTCCTTCCACACTAATACTACTACTAAATGACAACGAGCAAGATGTACCTAAACTGCATCAGTGCCCAAAATATTCCACTGTTTCTCCCAATGGTGGAATCTTTGGAGTTGATGGTGAGTAGATTCCCCTGGGCTGTCCACAGCACTGCAAGACGCAAAGTTAGCAGAAAGGTTTAGAGAGTGCGTGGCCAGGTGTGTGACTTCATAACTGTGCAGATAACAATATCGCACCTGCAGCAGCAATTCCGAGCAGCACAGATAAAGTGTAGAACGACGAGGTGTATGGATGAATGAAAACAGCAATATAACCACTAAAAAGGGAGAGCACAGATTAAGACCTGTTACGATTACTATTACATACTTTACTACTTAAATTGAGTCCTATAGGCACTTACCTGTAAACAAGTCCACTGAAAAACAAAGACAACTGGGGTCCAATGACAGCTATCACTGAGGGAGCTATAAGGTTAGAGGCAGAGAATACGGCGTAGATAATCGCCATGCTAGAAGGGAAGTATGAGTAGCATATGTTAAGGGTGGGATTTTAATTATGAGTGATCATCAAAATAAATACAAAATTGTGATTTATAGAAAAACATAATCAGTGTTACCCTAACATCACGATAATATCCTGATCAGATAAATGATTAGCATGCCATTCAGGTTCATTTTTAACCAAACACACTCTTTTTTCTCAATACTTCAATCACAAGTAAGTAAAAATAAACATCTGGACATCTGTGGTGATTAAGTGTCATAATTGTTGACATGGTCACATGCTAACTGCATTCCTCCCCCCCCCCCCCTTTTTCAGACAGTGCTTCTTTGTTACATAACCACTGTCAATGTGATTACTGAGGTCAAAGAGAGATTCATTAGATTTCAGCCTAACATCAGATGACCCGATTTTCTTCTTTGACTCAGTCATCATAAATCTCATTCAAAAAGGGTGCAGAGGCCAAAACATGTCACATGACTTGAGCAAAAAATAGCATGCAACTGTGGGATTTGCGAAGTAAAAATCAATTTTTTTACAACTCTTATGTTAACAGTTTTACGTAACTGCAATTTTATGTCATTTGCAAAGCTTATGCAATTAACAGAAGAAACAAATGAAAGAAACTAATACCTTGTGTAGCCACTTCCATGAAACTCTGTGCTGTTGAAACTCTTTATTACGGTTTGCTGAAAAAGTGAAAATCAGCCAAATCTCATATGACAGCATTCACCAGATCGTGCATTTCTATGTCTGAAAAAGCTCAAAACCTACTTCAATATTTCCGCAGGTGCCAAAGGCAGTAAACATAACCATGAACCCCAAGCCCAGGATAATGATGTTGAGCAGGGTTTTTCCTTCTGGACTCATGTTGGCTTACGGTCTTTAGCTCGATGACAACCTGAGACTGGTAAACACAGAGACGCATCAAAGTCAAGTGACACCTGACACAACTGGTTCAACGTGACCAGGCTATTTTTCATATGCTGCATATGATCACTGCTTCCTCGTGAGGTCAAACAGCTCTGAAGCGTGCTCATTAGTGCCAAAACTGTTATTGTGCTACATGCGCAATGGGAATAAGGCATGCGTATCATTAAATCATGCATTTTTAAATAAACGATTAGTCATATTATTTCGGCTTCTGAATGGAGACCGACTGAAGTAGTAACGTTAATTGTAAACTTACCGACTACTTGAGTAGGCTGATGTAAACAGCTATTTCATAATGTGAACACCTGTCGATCAAGGCGATTTCGATATGGAAAAGAGCATTTTGTACAGCTGCTACACGTAAATATATATTTATTTCCGACGTCTCGGAAACGCTCTCTATCCGTGTCCGAAATCAAAAAGTCTGTCATGTGACACCTGTCAGCTGACGGTGACGTCATCCTCTTCCTCCTCCACGAACGGATTTATGGGTATTGTTGTTTTTCCGGAGGTCAGTTTTGTGAACTGTGCATTGCCAGTGAGCATCTTGCTGATAGATATTCTTTAAAAATGTTATANNNNCAGCACACATCGTGCTTGTCGTCACATAATCTGACCAATGAGAATAAAGTATGTCGTCATCAAGGCTTTCGCAGCCGGTTTTGAGCAACTGCAGCACCTGACCTGTGCGATGTCTCTCGTTTTGTTCTCACGATACTTTGATGGCACATGTGATCGAAAGGCGGCTGCAGCGACGGTCAAAGTCAGACAAATAATCTTACCAGGATGACACTCACTTTTATCTGAAAATATACTTTTGGCTTCACTGAATACTTTAGAGATGATTAAAATGGTTTTGTTTAATTAGTTTAATTATCTTTGCCACTTTCACAAATGCAACTTTGTTTTGTTGACTGTTTATATGTTATGGCCCACTGTTCCCTTCCCCCTGATCTTTACATTATTAGAAAATATTCCTACTCTCTTTCTTTCCTTTTATGTATATATATATATATATATATATATATACATATATATACATATACTTGTATAACATCCAGTATCTGCATTTGTGGAAGTGCATGTTAATGTTTATATATTAAAAACCCAATTAAAATTCTATTCTAAATTGGTTCCACTATAAACTCCCAGTGGACCGCAGGCTCCGGGTTTTGGAACTACACAACGCGCCATTTTGGGAGTGAGGGTGCGCGCGTGCGCTCAATGTTGTGCTCACGTCATCGGCCACCACTAGTGTTTGCTTTGTTTTGTGCCGAGATACGCGAGTTAGTGTGCAGACAAAACCACAGTAAATCCTGTTCGTTTGTTGGCCAAGTGAACTGAAATGAGTTACGGCAGGCTTCCGCCCGACGTAGAGGGCATGACTTCGTTAAAAGTGGATAATTTAACGTATCGCACGTCGCCGGAGACGCTGCGGCGCGTCTTTGAAAAGTACGGCCGAGTCGGCGACGTCTATATTCCCCGAGATAGATACTCTAAAGAAAGTCGGGGCTTCGCCTTCGTGCGCTTTCACGACAAGAGGGACGCGGAGGATGCGATGGACGCTATGGACGGAGCGATCCTAGACGGCCGAGAGCTCCGGGTCCAGATGGCGCGCTACGGCAGACCGCCCGACTCCCACCATAGCAGCGGGCGCCGCGGCGGAGCCACCCGGAGCCACAGTCGCCGCAGCCGGAGGTAACGTTACAGAGCCCGAGCAGAGCCTTCACAATAACAACCTGTTACGAAGCCTTTGGGCTGTCACTTTCTAGATTCAAAGTAACTAATGAACCGTCCTTTTCAACTGATAACTTTATTATTCTTATTTTCTTAAACAGAAGGGGGTCATTTAATGATGCTTACATTATAAAGTGCAAATTCACAAACACAACAGATCTTTAATTTGGCCGGACGTGCAGGTGCTTGTCTTTATATACAAGAAGGTTTAGAGAAATTATTAAAGAATAGTTGTGAATAAATGTAATTTCAGATTATAAAGTGTTTTATAATTAAATGCATCGGAAAAGTCATCTGATGTATTTAATTACCCTCCAGAATCCCCTCCCCAACCTGCCCCCCAAACATAACACGGATTATATGCACAATGTTTTGCACTTTCTAAGTAGAAAAATAACGTAGAGATGAGATGAGAATTTTTTAAATGTAAAATTAAAATAGTAGTTCACCTCCAGAATTAAGATTTCCCCCCCATGTCATCCAAGATGTTCATGTCTTTCTTCAGTTAAAAAGAAAACATGATTGCAGCCGGTCTCTTTGCGTGATAATGTTTGAAATGTCACAAAGACAATAACAGCATTATTTTCCAATGCTTGAGCTTTAGAGTCACTGAGCAAGTGAGTCACTAAATCATTCATTCAGATGATTTGTTCAAAATGGCTCATTTATTAGCAGGTCTGTATTCAAGCTCTGTTGAAGTAACCCATGTTTTTTGTATCTTCATCCACAGTCCGAGGCGTCGGAGGCGCAGCAGTTCCAGGAACAGGAGCCGCTCTCGTTCCCGTTACAGCAGGTCGCGGTCACACTCCTATTCCCGCTCTCGCTCCAAGTCGCACACGCCCCGCAAGAGGAAGTCCAAGTCTCCCTCCAGGTCTAGGTCACGATCACCAACCAAATCCAGGTCTCGCTCCAGAAGCCGCACGCCTGCGTCCAACAGAGTCTCCAAGTCCAGGTCAAGGTCTAAAAGCCAACCGAAATCTACCAGGGAAGAAGGCCCTGCATCCTAAATCTCTTCATTGCATTGGTAAGAGACAACGGACAGACAGGGTCCTGCCTTAGTGAATGTAAAACAGAACTTACTTAAAGCTGGAAATGTGAATAAATGTAATTGCGAAGCTTTGCATCATAGGAATAAATTGCATTTTAAATTATATTAAAATAGAAATAGCATTTTTCCCCCCTGTATTAAAAGAAAAATCTTACTGATCCCAAAATTTTGAAAACATGTGTAAACATGACTTATAGCAAGTTATAAAAATATATATACATTGGAAACATAATGTTAAACTGTTGCAACACTAGTAAAAATTGTAAAAACTATTAAACAATAACAAACAAGAAACGTTATAAGACCAGTATTATAATTCTGATTCAATGAGATACACATGAAGCCACTGTAATGAGCACGTCATACTGCCCAGCCCTAGATCACCATACTGTTAGAAATCCCAGGAAACTGGCTTGTGTAGTCTTTCTTTTTGTGGTATATATAATGCATTGTGTATAAAATGTGTAACTCATTTTTACAACGGCCCATATCATCTGGTTCCCTAGAGACTATGTGCTTTGTGCAGTTGTTCCTTCTTTCATTTCCACGTTTTCACATGTCTCATCACATGTCTGACCACGGTTTTGTGTTCTCTCAGGTCTGTCTCATCATGTGTGTAACCTCGTTCGCATCCTGAGGAGCATTGGATTGAAAACCCTGAGATCTTTACAATGGCTAAACGGGCCTAAAGGTCATTATGACTGATTGGCATATTCCAACTTTTTGATAGTTACACAGCCCTTTATTCTTTGCGTACATTGTTCCTATTTTCAGTGAGTTTAAAAAAACAACGTGTATGTCCTTTTTAATTCGTTGAGTAGGACGACCAACACAATTCTATTGGCCTTTTTGAGGTAAAGCCGTTTGGGTGATGCTTCAGAGTGCGCTACCTCGACTGTGTCTCTTTTGTAAGACCCTTTATAGAAATCGATTAGGCATTTGTGTTAAAATTAGCTTTAATTTAGCAAATACTTTAAATGGTTGTTGTGCTTAATTTTGAAACTATTTAGACATGATATGAATAGCTTGTGTGCTGCTTATTACTGTGTATTACAGTCCTGATGTTAAGTTTATTTAGCCTTAGGCGTGTGATATTTGGATTCTAACCGAATGTCTTGTGTATGTTTTTGTGCACTAGGCGCAGTTGTCTAGCTGTTGAGTTTTGCTGGTTAGCTGTTAAGGTCCGGTGTTGCAGTGCTGAGTGCTTGGCTGCTTCCGGTTTTCTCCAGATTTCAGCCGTTGCAGGTGTGGCCAAGTTCAAGCAGCACCTGCAGATACATTTTTGGCTGCATATATGCTGTCGTCTTACGAAGTTTCAGTTTTTCCCATAATTTGTTTTAAATCATATGATGAACTTTGTTCTGTCACTTTATTTTTGGATCTTCAATAAATAAAATATTAAATCCTTACGTCTTAATGTCACAGAAAAATGTGCTTAATGTATTGTGTATATTATAGTGCTGGGCATCCAAAATAAGTTTCAGTTTACATAATATATTTTATTTATATATATACACACACCTATTCATGTATATATTTAAATAACAGAAAAATGTTACATTCATATATTAATTTATGTAAATATATGTGAATACATGAAAATATTTTCTATATATATATATAGTGTGTGTATTTATATATAGGCTACATGATAAATATGCACAGTACACAAATGTAATATGTAAACAAAAACTTTATTTATTTAGAATTAATAATTTGACAGCACTAATTTATATTATATATATATATATATATATAAATATGTTTAAATATATACATGCATGTGTTTGTATTCACATATACATATATATATACATATATACATATACATATATATATATATATATATATACATAATAAATATACACAGTATATATGCATGTATTATGTATACAAAAACTTTTAATTTGCATGCGAGTAAGCATAGCCCAGCATTAGTATATTAGCATTATGTCTAATGAACCTCTTGATAATCTGGCATTTTGAAGTGGAGGAGGCAAATGCACAAGAAGTTGTGATGTAATGTGCTGGATAGAGTAGAAAAAAATGTAAAAAATATTTACATATTACATACAGTACAAATGTATAAAATTCAAACACGTGTTAAAACACTTGTCTTGTTATAATCATCATTTGTACAGTGTGATTCCCTGGAAGCGTTGATCCAGCGAGATGGTTTTTGTTTGCGTCAAATGTTTCTAACGGAATATTAATGCACTTCAGGTCCCACTTATGTAACAAGGCATCTATGGACCAGTCCGCACTGCAAGAAACGGAAAAAAATGCATTGGTTTTTAAACAGGCATTATGGATGGTGAATAAGTGTGAATGGGGAACTCTTTTAATATCTTTATCAGTTCCAAAGTCTATTTCTACAAGACTGCTTCAGGTCTTAAATCATTTTAATTTCAAAATTACATTGTATAGTCTTAAGTGAGAGCAGAAAATAAAATATATCTTATAAAAAATAAAATCATGGCTTTAAATGTTATATAACTGATAAAAAAAAGGTAATATCTTCCCAATGCAGTTATTTAAGTTTTTATTTTAAGAAATCATATTTTCAATATATAATCAAAAACACAAAAAACAGCAATATTTTAAAATAGTATTTTATTTTCAAAATGCTGTGCTGCTTAACTTTTAGCCGTATCTCACAAGCTTGTCCAAGAATAACTAGAAAAGTCACAGAATACGATGTGGGCGAAAGTGGGGGATTTTAAGTGCTTACAGAAGGTAAATGACAGTCGGTTATGCGTGTTAGTTAGATCACCTTCTCTCCTGATAGGTAGTCCAGAACTGAGCGTCAGGGTTTCTCCTCACAATAAAGGATACAGTCACAAGCACATCTTCAAAATCTGTTCAGAGCAGTGTTCTGTTCAATGCTCATCAACTCATGTAATATAAAGAAGATAAAACCAGGGAAGGAAACACTTACCTTCAGGTTCATAGAATACATCTGATCCCAAGATCACATCCACAGGTGGCAGCGAGAGGAGCTCTGGTGATACCTGTCCCCAGGTGAGTCCGATCACAGGTACGCTGGGGAGGTGGTTGACGTCACAGGAGCGCCTGCAGTTCCTCAGGCAGAGGGGGAGCTTGGCACTGTCTGACAAAATCACATGAGCTCCACACTTAGCAGCCACCACACCAGGCAGACTCACTCCAGCACCGAGCTGCAACAAAAACACTCTTCATTACCCTCCTGTTGAGTTCAATCTGACCCGCTTTCAATTTGCTTGACCCACTGGCTAACTACTATTACTTCTTAGACTCTCCTCATGTAGGATCATGTGTGTGCATGGGAATGAATTCACTGGGCGGTGCTTCCTAGTACAAATAAACGATGACCTGAAACATACAGCAAAAGCAATCCAGGTGTTTTTGAAGGTACAAAAAGTTCAATATTCTGCATTGGCCCAGCCATTCTCCATGATCTCAGCACAACTGAGCTAGCGTTTCACCTGTTGAAGACAAAACTAAAGGCAGAGAGACCCACAGACAAGCAACAACTGACGTCAGTTGCAGTAAACGCCTGGCAAATCGTATCTTGAATTCTATTCTGGTGGCATACACGGACCCAAGTGTATGACTGTGAACTTGAATTGGCCACACTGTAAGACAAAGCAAGTGGGATGTAGTCACCTCCAGAACGGTCTTGTGTTGTAGTTCGCTTCTTGTCATCCACACATACTGTGAGAGCACCACCGCACAGGGCCAAACATACATCCCATATAGTGGATCAAGAACCTAAATGATCAGAATGTTTGTTGTAAGATTATTAACAAATCAGTAACATAAATCATTCAAAACTTTGCTGTAAGTTACCTCAGGAATAGACACAGTTAAGGACTGAGAGCCTTCAAAGTCCTCAAACGTGAATGGCTTTTCTACTAGCACTTCAGAAGATTCATTCATGGTCTCTTGCTGATGTTTAACCTTCCAATACTTGACTTGTACAACATTTGTTTTCAACTTTTCACAACAATTCCGGCCATTAAATCCATTCAACCAATCAGATCAGTGGGTTTAGGCGGCCTCTTTCTCTTGTGGCGTTCTATTGGATCTCAGTTTGCTGGACGCTCGATAGCCAATCGGATTCCAAACTGATAACGCAATGTATACAGCCAGCCAATCAGATTCTTAGATTCTCTCTTAGGGGGCGGGAAACGAGCTATTAGCAGTTAGATTGCGCCATAAGGCGTGAAAGAAGCTTGCTGGCCACCAGGTTATCTCACTTTAGTTTATTATCGAACCCTCCAGTATATCAACAGCCTACCTCCTTTCCTTGTAATAAATATAACTTGTTTCCTGTGATGCGTGGGGCGCTGTCTTGAGCAAAAGAGCTGCACACCCCTCTACAAGGCCTCCATAGACTTTCACTACATTGCAGTTAGCACGCGAGCTACAAGCGTCACCCGAACACAAGACGCGCTGAAACGCTGGAGAATGAATCATAAAAGTAAGAAGCGGATCAAAGAGGCGAAGCGGAGCGCCAGACCCGAGCTGAAGGAATCGAGCGACTGGACCAAACACAACTACTGCGAGAGCTTTGATCTGTCACACCGCACAGTGAAGGTAACGATGTTTACGCCGCGGAACGCGTAACCCAGGCGTTGCTGGTGAAGCTGGACGCTACACGTTGGCATCCCGTAGCTTGTTGCTGAAGTTACACGCACATGCGGTCGGATCGCGGAGCCGGTGGCTACGTTCATCAGCGCACGTACACACTTCCTCGTGCCAAAAGACGCTCTTTAAAAGTTCCCCGTTGCACGAACAGTCATATAACAATGAACATATTTTAAGGTTTAGGATAAACTGCGTTTTAAAAACGTCGTGTTAGGTGTTTTTAGAACAGTAGGTAAGGTTTATAAAATGTATACAGTGCCATAAAGTACAATGGTATATTATATCATAGTGGTCCTGATTTAGGGGCCCGGGGTCAACTAGGAGGCCCCAGCAAACTCAAAAGGGGCCTGAAAACAGTTATACCACTTAATAATAAATACATAAACTGAACACACTTTGTTTTAAGATCTAATTTTGACTATTAACTACAACTTGGTTAACTAAAAAAGTTGCTGCTTGTTAATAGTTGATAAGATAGTTAAGTTTAAATGTTGGGTAGATTAGGGATGTAGAATATGTGCTTTATAAGTGCCAATAAACAGTCAATATATATTAATAATAGGCATGCAAACAAGCAACTAGTTAACAGTGCAGGAATTGGCCTTTACACTAAAGTTTTAAAGCGTTGTAAATTGTTTTGTTTTTCTTTTTGAGTAGAAAGTTGACTATTTTTATTCTGTTTATTAAGAACATATGTATTTTACCCTGTAAAACTATCTTTCTGTTTATGTTCTATCAGCGTTTGTTTTTTATTCTACTAATAAATTGACTCTCTAATACTAGCTGTACATATTCTATTTCTGATTATTATTATCATTATTAAAAGAAAAACTGAAAAATGTCCATAAGTGATGTTGACAAACAAGGAGGAGCTCTGACGCAATGATTAGTTACAGCGGTTTCCAATTCTAATCAGTCTCAGCCAATCGAAATCTTAAGCCTTCCCCTTAAATAGGCCTCCTCTTCCTCCCTTCTTCATCTCGATACGCATCCCTCCTCCACCCCTTCTCCCCCGATTCTTCGCTCCTTCCTCTGGGGGGCGAGCGGGAGTCGAGCCGGACGTCGAGCTCAGCCCTGGTTAGGGTTCTACCACCTAGGGTTCCATCTTCCAGGGCTCGACGTTCGCAGACATCACGGCTCACTCCCCGGACAGCACGCCAAATATGCCTAAATTTCTATCCTAGGGAAGAGCGAACTCGGGAAATGATGTGTTTAGTTGAACAGATGCCGTTGACTTCAGCTAACTCCACGAGTCTTATTGCCTACCTTTTTTTTTTAAGCTTGACAGACACAGTCTTTGAATTTCTGTTGTATTGTAAGTGAGGGTCAGCTCATGTCCTCTCTGCTAAAAAGCATTAGTGTGTGTCTCTGGAATCAGATTAAGGTCCCATCAGCTCTGATAGATGTCGTCAAATGTAATTAAAGCTCATATGCAGTTGAATGAGGTTCCTGTGTCTGTGAAGAGCTCCGCTGCAGGAAAATCTTCATGGAGTAGCTAAAAATAATCTGACCAGCGAGCCATTTTAGGGCGAACAGTGTGCTGTTGCTCTTTTAATGTCATGGTGTTCTTAGGTTGATGGAGTTTTCTTAAAATCCAAATCAGAACCTTCTAGATCTGTCACTAGCTTAAAAAAAACTCAGAACAGAGTCGTCTTCAGACAGCTGTTTTCATACAACAGTAGTTCATGTGACGATCTACTGATCAAACACAGTGATGTTGTTGTTGGTCAAACACCATTGATGTCAATCCTGGCAGTTGACTTTTATGATTCTTTTGATGGTCTCTTAAACTAGGTTAGATTCAGTCTCATTCAGTAGCACGCAAGGTCCTTGCTCTGGCCTTCAGCTTTGGTTTAAAGCACTCCGCTGTTTGTGTGTGACTTTCTTTAAAGCTGCTGTGAAAGGATGATTGTAAAAAGCTGCAAAGAAAATAAAAAAGGCTTGCCTTTGTTTGTCCAGGACAACGTGGAGCGAGTGGACATCCAGCGCCTCAGTCCAGAGGAGTTCATTCAGCGCTTTGAGAAACCGTACAAGCCCGTGGTTCTGGTGAACGGCCAGGACTCATGGCCAGCCCGGGAAAAGTGGACATTGGAGCGCCTCAAGCGCAAATACCGCAACCAGAAGTTCAAGTGCGGCGAGGACAACGATGGCTACTCGGTCAAGATGAAAATGAAGTATTACGTGGAGTATTTGGAGTCGACCCATGACGACAGCCCGCTCTACATTTTTGATAGCAGCTACGGTGAACATGCTAAACGCCGCAAGCTTTTGGAGGACTACCAGGTGCCGGTTTTCTTTAGGGACGACCTCTTTCAGTTTGCAGGGGAGAAACGCCGTCCTCCGTACAGGTAAGTCTTGCTTTCTTTCCATCACTTCTCAGTTTCAGCCTGGATGGTTTCAATAAAATTGGCTACATGCTAAATATGCTGCTGATTGCACTTACTAGGTTTACAAATCGGGTTCTCTTTAGTGTCCTGTAACTTTCAAAAAACAGCATTTGAGACACAGCTCCATGTTGAGTTTTCCTTTTGTGCTGAATATGAAATGAGATTACCTCACATAATGTAACAATGAAAAGAAACTAGATTTGTTTTTTATTAAAAAGAATTTGTATACATTTTTATATTGAAAACTATGTAATATTTTCAATAAGGTTTATTACATTGTTATAAGTATTTATAAGTAATATTATTATTTTTTTTTTTTCAAAAGGATGGAAATATAATATAATACGTGACCCTGGAGCACAAAAACAGTCTTAAGTTGTTTAGCTTTATTTGTAACAATCGCCAATAATACATTATAAATGGGTCAGTAGGGTTGGGCGATGTCGACCAATTTGGCATCGTATTATGTCTAATTTGAAACATTGTGGTGGACGATGACATCATCGTCGTAGGCGGTGGTGGGAGGGGCCTGAATATATTCTTATCTCTAATAAAGGTAGAAATCTCTCTGTGCGTGTCTGTTTGTTGCATTTTTATGTCGAGAACCGTTCGTCAAACTGCTGCGGACGCAAGGA
>JAUCMU010000063.1:21151861-21167098 GCA_032275025.1 Enteromius treurensis
CTTATATAGACAGGTGTGTGTCTTTCCTAATCAAGTCCAATCAGTATAATCAAACACAGCTGGACTCAAATGAAGGATGATCAGAAGAAATAGACAGCACCGGAGTTAAATATATGAGTGTCACAGCAAAGGGTCTAAATACTTAGGTCCATGTGATATTTCAGTTTTTCTTTTTTAATAAATCTAAAAAAATCTCAACAATTCTTTGTTTTTCTGTCAATATGGGGTGCTGTGTGTACATGAATGAGGACAAAAACGAACTTAAATGATTGACATTAGCAGTAGCTTGAGTTGTGTTGAGGATGTAACAATATTTTAACCAAATAATTTTTAATCATATCTAGCATAACTTATTTATTTTGAATAAATTGCTAATAACAAAAAATATCTGTAATTTAGCCTGTATTTCTTCCTTAGACTATGACATTCATACACTTAAGTAATAAATTTTAGATATGAATATACATTTCTGCCACAATATCACAGTTACCACAGTAATCCATTGTAAATGTTGGTGATTTTTGGACTGAAAAGTAGCCTATTCTAACTGGATTGCTGTCACACAATGCCTTTCCTGTGTTCCACGACAGTGTTGTTGTGAATGTCAACGCTGTTTCATTTGCATTCAAATTTTGGAAATAGTTTAAATCATTGCAACACCTGTAGTTTGTATCAGAGACTGGATCTCACAGCACTGTTCAGTGGTCGTTTGATTAAGAACTGTAGCCTACTCTGCGGTTAAACGTACTTGTCTTGTGCTTGAGCTGCGCGTTTCAAATGAGTTCCGGTTTCGGCACGTTAATTCTTGTGCGTGAAAGAATTAGCAGCGTCATCAAATTCATCAAATTATTGTCACATGCGTTTGACTGCTACATCAGCATAATAGTTTTGGAAATTATGCTGTGCGGGTCAGATATAATACGTTTCAACAGACAAGCTTGATTTTCTTTATTTTTATTTTTATTTTCTTTAATTATTTTACTCCGTAACGGATAAGATTTAAAATGTAGTAAAGTACAATACTTAAATCAAAACATACTAAAATAAAAGTAAAATTACAAAATCCAAAAGCTACTTTAAAAAGTAGAAGTACACAAGAAAATTACTCAATTGCAGTAACGTGAGTAAATGGAATTCGATACTTTCCACCTCTGGGAATATCCATATTTATATCTCGGATCCATGCTTGTCTTTTATTTTCAGAGCTTTCTTTATGATTTTCTCTTTGTATGTTATATAATTGGGTAATCTGCCCTTTAATGCAGCAATCTTGCAATGTGAATGTTTCCAAGATTGTCATTTGGAGTAGTTCTACAGTAGAATTCTGTAAACATGTAAAAATGCAAATGAGTTGCAAATATTTTAAAAAGTGTTTCTGAGGTATGCTAAATTTAGCTACAAGAATATAATTTCCACAATATTCTAATTTATTAAGATGCACCTGTGTTTATATGTGTCTATGAAGTATGTACAAAGGTGATGTCAAAAAGAAAAAATCATTGATGCGTTTATATTTGATTATAAAGATTATATCTTCTAAATGTGAACATTGTCACTGCTTTGGAGCACACTGCTGTATAGATAACCTTACATCTAACATACTGATACTATATTAATAAGCTTTTCAATTTAATATTATTGTTATTATAGTGACTTAGCAGTACTATGCTCTCACTACAGGTATAAGGTGAACCCCTCGCCACTCTGTAAGCAGCTGCCCTCACTCTTGCTCCTGCAGGGTGGCCGAGAAATCATGCGCCGTCCGCTCCTGGACAACAAGGGAAGAGCCATTGGGTGGAATTTCACTGAGGTAAAGAAGTCTGACACTCTCCAGAAAGATGCACAAAGCAATTTGTTATTCTTCCTTGAGACACGCATTGTGTGTTTTACAGGAAAATATAATTCGAGAGTTCAACCTCAATGAGATATTCCAGAGATATAGGAAACTTAGCAAGGGACAGCAGCCTGAGGAACTGAAGACACTCCTGCAGGAGGCTCCTGAAGAAGAGCAGCCACACGTGGAAGATGAGGAGAAACCAGAGAGCAAAAAAGACAAATAAGAACCCACACGCCATTCTGAACAAATGGACTGAATACTGCAGCAGAACATCATCTATTTCCTTGCATGTGAAAACCTTTCCTGTTAATTTTAATCTCGACTGCAACTTTAATTTTAGTTTACAATAAAACTTTTCTTGGGGGAGAAAAAAAGGAGTTACACCATCAGTCAACACATAAACCTGTGATTTGCAAACAGCTGTGTTTGCTTTCATATTCTGGCCTCTGGCTTTTTATAATAATTGCATTCAGTGTGTCTTAGACTTGTCCTGTTAGAGTTTGTCCTGTTGTTTGGGAAAATTACTTTTAAATTGCATTATTCTTTTACACCAAGGGGGTTCGCCGTGGTCTTGCAGAGGGTTTTCAAAAAGCCTGATATTTTTGTTTTAAAAATATCAGGCTTTAAAGGGGTCATCCGGTGCCACATGCACTTTTACAAGCTTTTACACTACCACCCTACAATGATAAAGAACCACCCAGTAGTTTCCTTTTAATTTAATAAAAATAAGTTGCCCCTTCTGAAATCATTCTCAAATGAATTTTAGTGTGGCATCCAGCCTCCCCTACAGAAGCAGTGAGTATAATGCCTTTTAATGAATCTTTGCAAATCTCCTTTCTTAATAATGTGCTAATTAAAAAGTTTAACTATGAATACAGCTAAAATAAGATCCTCCGAGAGCGCCTCGGAAAAGAGGGGCGGGGTCAGCGGAGCTCGTGAAGATTTAAAGGGGAAGTACACAGAACAGAGTGATCTCTAAAGAGCTGTTTATGACCGCTTATTACTCCTTTAATGTTCTTCACACCATGAAAAACATGTTTCTTTTAAGAATTGCTCACTGAAGGTGAAAAACTCTGAATGGTTCCTCCATGGTGTGGCTGCAAACACCCAACCCTCCTTTTAGAAAACCTATTTTAAGAGCGTATATTCCTTTTGATGGCTGTGAAGTTCCACAGACGAGAAATATTAGAACGCGAGTCACACCTTCTGCTCCAATCCTGTCCATTCATTACTGCTGGAGACCCTCTGCTATCCATTACACAGTGTTATGGAACATTGCTTTTTCTGCCTCCACTAGTCTGACTAAATAACCATGGGAGTGAAAAAATTACGAATAGAGCCAAGGGCGAATTTTGTATTATGTCCCATAGCCATGAAATCTGGTCTGCATTGAAGCTCATTCTGGCCGAGAACCGAGCTAACAATAGGGTTCTCTTTATACATTTAGGAGTAGAGTAGTAGATCGGCATAGGGAATAAAGCAGTTCAAGTCACAGTGAATGGTTTGCTTCCACTGCAGAGCATATAGCTAGCTATTTAGCGGTGAATGTCTTCCACGCAGGAGCTTGGAATATATTGAGTATATAATACTCATTTATTGAGGCTATAAAGCATATTTACATAACCTGCTTCTTGCTGAGTTTTATTTTCTGCTCTAGTCAGTCACACCAGGCCATAAATTTCAAATGAACCCCCAAGAGCTGGAAAGAGAGCCAATTTGCATACTTTTACTGCATACTATAAGTAAACACTTGTTGTGAAATTAGCACATCCAGTCAAAGTGGTGCTCATCAAATACTTATCTTTAAAGCAACATCCACCTTTTTCTTAAACCCTGAAGTAAGCCTATGGGTGAGGCTTTTGGTTCTTTAGATGCCATAGGTTAAATAACGAGGGCAATAACAACATGCAGGAAACGGTAAAACTGTTTGCACTACAAACCAGTGAGCTACCTAAGATAAAACATTAAAATAACATTAGAGATGTGGAAAACAAACTGTTTTGTACAGTTAAAAATAGCTGGATGCAGACGAGACCAGAAGCTAGACCCATAGAATTTACAAATGGTCGTACCTGTTTTTCCGTCAAGACAAATGCGGATGTAATATGCACAGATAAGGACACAGGCCTTGATTAGCTGGTTCAGGTAAGTTTGGTTAGAGCTGAAACTGAACTCTGCAGGAAGGAAGATCTCAAGGGGCAAGGCTGAGACCTACGTGTTGATGGGTTTCTAGGGAAGAAATTAACTCTTGGACTGTGTTTGTTACACATGGGGCGGTCCACTAAGTCCACTTAATCATATTGAATGCACCCTCGTAATCTATTTCAATTCTTGGATGTATTAAAAACTCTTAATGGAATAAACACTGTTTCTGAACACCGTTTTAAACAAGTGAAAAATCGTAGGAAAAATCTTTCTTTGTTTGACATAGTTTTTGTCAAATTTTTTAGTTAAATGCCATTTGATGTTTACTTTAAACTCTGTAACCCCTGTGGTCCCCCCCCCATGATCTTGGCTCTGCGACCTTTAGACATGTTGACCTGTCATGATTCCTCTGGCACTTTCAGACCTCCCTCTGTCTCCCTAAAGACATGAGATAACTAGGAAGAAGGGTTTGAATTGCACCATTCTTTTGCACTGAGACTTATGCATCGACTGCAGATAGTTGGTTCCTAATTGTTTCCTTCATGACTCTGTAGATTGTTTATCTGCTGTTCTGGATGGTAATCCAAAGCCACAGAGTGTGCAGTTGTGTTCTAGTCTCTCTTTCTAAAGCATCTTGGCCGGTTAAAGGAATGAAGAAGGAATTTGTCCAGAAATGACAATTACCTAGAATACAATCGGACAGAATCCAAAGTGAAGCGTAGCCCATGACCTAAATCTCACTTGCTTCAGGGGCTGGTTAATTGTTTTGTCGGTTGATCTCTTTCTCCCACAATTCCAACTCTCAGCTCCTCAAGTTTCCTTTGTTCGGAGTGTTTTACCTTCCTTACATGGCAATGTGTATTAAGAGGGGAAACCTCAAAGAGGAGGGCTGTACCAATCTGCTCTGAGATGCCGCCAACAAGAATTTGCCGCCAACAAGTCCTCCATAGCAAAGCTCGTTTCTGTTATTCCTGCTGGAACATAACATGTCAATGAGTGGCTGAACTGCAGGGTTAATTTAAAACCGAAGATGTCAGCGATGAATACGTAGACCATGAGCATCTGAAACAGGGCGAACGCTCAAGAACATTCCTCAGCACTTTGTTTCTGTCTCCACGCCAGTCAGGCTCCTAACAGCAGTCTGCTGTGGAATCCGTCCGTCTGCCTGCTGATTGGTCAGGCTTTCCTCTGACTTTGTGGTTTGGAATTTAGCTGGTAACTTCCTTTTTCAGTGATCCGTGCAAACATGGGCTTGATTGATTTCCTATAGGTGTGAGTTTAACTGGTATGCTAAGATCGTCACCGGTTTTATTGGGACGTTAATGTTTTTATATCCTTTAATGAACTGTACACATGCTTGAAGAATTCTGGCTTTTTTTGAAGTTTGGTTTGAGAGTTACAGTCTAGATTAGGTGTTGAGTGTTATATTTGGCTCCATTCACATTTTAATATTCCTATGAAATATATATTTTCATATAAACTTCCAGCTGAGAGGAAGCAAAATCTAATTCCAGCATTTGTTCCAAATCAATGAGCTTCCTTCCTTAGACTGCATTGTAAGGCATCACATTCACGCTTCCATTTTGTTCCAGAAGATTGAAAATAAAATGATGCATGTCATGTATCATTTGAAGTGAGCTTAATCCCATGATGCGCAAAGATAAATACCAAAGAGTATAGATAAGAGATGGTTAATACAAAAGTTTGGAAGCTCTGTATTAACTGTTTTGCAAAATGATCCTTCAATACATTTGAAATATAACTCTGGCCAAAACAGAGTAAATACCATATAAACTCACAAACAGCATTAATAAAGATATTTTACACACCAGTAGGTATGTCCGAAAAGCTTTTCCAAACTTTGAATCCATTGAACCTGTGGCTTTGCAAATTGATTCACTGTTTTGAACTCGAATGAAATGAAGATCTACATCAAATAGAGCCCGACCGATTTATCGGCAGGCCGATATTAGGCCTTTTCCAAACTATCGGTATCAGCATTTATAATGGCCGATAAATGAATATTTCAAAAATAAAATAAAAACGGACGAAACACCCATACTGATAACTTTGATTGGGTTGTTGTAATTGTGTTTTTGTTCAAAGGACTTTTATACATTTTATTTATCAGAACTTTAATATATTTTCATGTTCGTCTGTACCCCTTTTATGTAAAGCACCATGAATTACCACTGTGTATGAAAGGTGCTATATAAATAAACTTGCCTTGGCTTGTTCTGTTGTGACAAAAGCAACACGTTTCATTTAAAATGCATTATTGTATCATGTCCGTTAAAACTCCTAAATAACTAATGTTAGGGAAATCTGTTAATGTTTTGTTGTGCGTTTCTGAATATCGGCCGATATATCGGAATATCGGATTTTAAAACCAAGAAATATTTTCCCCTGCTAAAAAAAAAACCCAGCATATGCTGGTTAGGTATGTTTTGATGCTGGTTTAAGCTGGTCTTTTGCTGGTTTATGCTGGTCCTTTGCCAGCACGTGACCAGCATAAACCAGCAAAGCACCAGCAACCAAGCATCCAAACATACCTTTGTTATAAACAATTAAAATCAATACATAGTTATATCAAAGTACAGTAAACTTTTGTTTTAGCCCTCCTGTAAAATTGGTGAAATGTTATGCCTTTCTCATTCTCGCCCTTCGTTATTGTGATGTTACAAAGCCTTGTTTTTTGAAATCATAGTACTCTGCCGGTTATTTCGTCTCATGTATAGGCACAGAATGGACGTGTTAGTTGGCTGTAGTCATTGTGGTGTGTTCCACAGCGCATCGGTTTGGCCCAGACGCTGGCAATGCGAAGCGATAAACACAGTCGGCTTTTCTCGCTGCTAGTTCTTTGATGTTGTTTCGTCATTAAGGTTTAGAGACGCATCTACGATCACAAGCCCTTTCAGTCACAAGTGGTGATGTCTCTTAGCTAAACAATGGTGCAGTGCAGGATGCTAGTTACGCTAGTAGGCAGACACTGACTGTACATGACGACTTTGGCCTTATGACACACAATGGCCTTTTTGTAAGAATTCAGAGCAGAGCTGAAGGGTTTGTGGTGAATTCATTCAGTCTAAACCCTTTCCGCAAATGAGTGAAACAATAAGCGCTTATTCCAGACGGGATGCTTTGGCCCGCTGCCTCAAATAAGATGTTAAACCATTCAAACTTATTAGAATACATCTTTAGTATACTCTTGCTAAAAATTTCGAGAAACATGTACTGTAGGCTAAATAAGGTCTTTATATGAAGAACTGAGATTTACTATATATTGTAAAATGATTTTGGACAGTTTATTATATACATATGTGACTCCAGGGACAAGTAAAAAGCATAAAGCCTCTGTAAATCCTTTCACGATCTGTTTGTCTTAGGTGATCTGTCAAATTTAGCGTCACATGTATTCTCACCCTGACCTCCATATGTGGTGGCATCAAATATAGATTTCCCATCATCCACCGAGAGAGGATCGGAGATGACAGCTTAGCAGGAGATGGTATTGTATGCCGTCTGACATCCTCACAGGTTGTTCATGCTTTCTAAGAGCATCAGGGGCTAATGGACTGTTGGCAAGTCATCACCGCGAGGAAGAATCCGTCTCAAGCTGCTCTAATTCCCTCAACGCCTTTGATGCGTTTCTGTCTCGGGACAGAGAGCTTTTGCGTAACATTAGGGGCCTTTCCTTGAATTAAAAAATTTACTCAAATATAGGTAGATTAGGTCTACCTTTGAATGTGTTATAAAGTGGTACAATTGCGGAATTGTATTCTATAGGGTCAGAGTTACAAAGTTATTTTCCCACCATCTAACAAACCAAAAATAGCAAAAGTGAAAAATTGTTTATTACAATATATATGGTATTGAGAAAAGTATTGTCAGTAGTGTGTGTGTGAACTGTAAGTGGTATTGGCAAGTGTAAGCGTTTCACAACGGAAGTAACTCTGTCTGAAACTGAAGAGCATGAGCATTTAGGGACTCATGGTGTCTCAACTCCAGGAGGCCCACAGCTGTGCAAGCTAGGGGTGGGCGATATACCGGTAGACATGATTAACCGGCAGAAATGTGTCAACCGATCAAGATTTTGGTCTATCGGTTTAATTCGTGGTTGAGATCACGTTACGTAACCATGCAGTACAAATTAACTTTGACAATGGAAGAAGCAGTGTTGCCAACTTATCCACTTTGTCGCTAGATTTAGCGACCTTTTAGAACCCTTGGTGACATTTTCCCAAAAAGCGAGTAGCGACATATCTAGCGACTTCTTCTTGGTCTCTGGTAGTGCCGCGTACGCGAGAGCTCTTGTTTTCCCAGCAAGCGGTGAATTCACTTACATGTGACACAACCAACAACGAGGAGATTGTTAAGAAAAAAGGTGCATCGTCTGTGGTGTGGAATTGGTTTGGGTATAGGACAAGGGATACGAATGAGACGAACGTGATTTGCAAGGTAAAGTATGCAAGCGGTGGAAACTCGACATTCTAAGAAGCTTAACGTTTAAAAAAAAGTTTAAAAAATGCTTAATGTGGCTTAACGCACCTAAAAACTGATAAAGGAAGCCCAAATTGCTGTGAAACCTTCCTTGTAATACTCACTAACTTCTTTCAAAAGAACAAGCCCATATTCGACTGATAAAGTGAATAATATCACGTTAAGCGTTTTCTCCCCCATAGAAGTCTATTATAAGGAAACAGCTTAACGTGGTTTAACATACCTTAAAGATAACCAGGGAAAACCAAACTTCGGTCTAATTTTATATATAATAAAGACTTGCCACTGTCAAAAGAACAAGCTCTTATTCAGTTCATGAAGTTAATAATGTCATGTTAAGTGTTCACTCCCAAAGCCGTTATAATGAAACGGCTTAATGTTATATTATTCGCTGTATCTGTCGAATATGGGCTCGTTCTTTTGACTGTAGTTAGTGATTATTACAAGAAGGTTTTGACAGAAATTTGGGTTTCCCCTCATCCTTTTTTAGGTGCTTTAAGCCACGTTAAGCATTTTAGAATGAGTTTGAGATGCAGATTCCACAGGTGTAGTTACAAAACAAATGTCCACATGACTCTGATCATGAATGCAGTTTTGCTCGTGGTTGAACTACTTCATTGTTAGTTTCTGGCCAAGATTTACTACTGATCACAGAAACGCGTTTCACCGAAAGATACGCATGACCGTTGCATGCAGTTAATCACACAGCCTTAATGCACAGCAAAACAACTTTGCCCCAGTGCACCAAGCAAGGTCCATAAAGACAAGGTTGGATGAGTTTGGTGCAAAAGACTCCTGACCTCAACCCTATCAAACACTTTTGGGATGAACCGTATTGCAACCCTATTTTTCATTTAAAGTACCTGTTGGTGTAATGATCAGGTGTCCCAGTACTTTTGTCCATTGCAGTGCCTTGAAGACTCTCATTCCGATTATTTGTTGAAACTGAAGTGTGAGCTAAACTTGTTTCTGTGGCATTCGACAGCATGTCTTTAATGTTCCAATCTGGAATGTTCCTTTTTAATGTTCCAAGTTTCTACTTTACTTGTCGACCATGAACCGTGCACTGTTAGTCTAATGAGCAATATAATATGGTGGAAGTATTTTTATTGTTATTGTCTCCCTATGGCCAAAAAAAAAAAAAACTACTAATGCACCAGCTTTAATGAATTATAGTTCTATTGTCTCACTGCAAGCAACACTAAAACATATGTGTGTGTGTGTGTGTGTGTGTACCACTGATTGATTCTGCTCTTCTTGGTGGGTTTGACTTATTTCCCAGCTCTGGAATCCAGTAGCAGAGTTCCTTTCAGCCGTTTGACAGTGGGATTTGAGGGTTACTTCAGTTACTGTCACACACATAAATTGTTGGCGTTTGTGTGAGATGGAACGCTCCATCTGCTGGTGGTCAGCGGATGCCAGCATTCTAGAAGCGACAAAGTTTGGTTTCAGAGAGGGAATAGAGTTGCTATTCTGGTAGCAGCTGACTTGACACATGGATAATGAAACGGAGAAAAATGCTCCGGTGCCAAGATGCATCTACGGTCTTAGAAACTGCACAGCAGTGGTTTTGTAATCCTTATATAGTACGGTTTTCTGTTAGCATTGCTGTCGTTCTCTTTCATCAGCTTGTTGACATTCTGTGTCACCTAATCTAATAATGGCACAAATCTACAGTTAATCCTAAATTTAACCTCTCTGGATAACCTTAATCCATACAGACTCCAGTTCAATCCAGTCTCCACCTTGCTCTTGTATGGTGTAAGGTGGTGCTGTGGTACGATTAAGGCCATGTCGCCGAGTGTGACGGTATGAGGAATTAGTATTGGTTTCAAATTCAAATCTATTTAAATTCAGTATCTATCTGCTACTAAAAGGATTAATAAACTGATATTTCCAGCACTCACTTGGATTGAATCTAAAATCATGACGCTGTTCTTTTTTCCCAATAGCCTTGGGTCTCTAACCACCCTGAATGCCCAGGAATCACTGGCTTGTGCACCTGTTTCTCAAAGGCTTCTGGGAGCGCATGTGAGAGGCTGAGTTAAGAGCTTTCATGGCTGGCAAAAGCAGTGAAGTGGGTTCGGACGAGGGTTGTTCAGAAGAAGTAGGGGCTTTGTCCTGTTGTCATGGACAGGTGTGTGTTTAGGCAGGAGAGAAAGGACGACAGACTGCAGATGACAGCTGTCACCAGCCACATGGGAATGGAGCTCTGTTGAATGTTCTGCTGACTGCTGAGATGAATTTTTGAGTTTAGTGCCTAGTTGTGAAGTGTTCTGTATGCAATGAATGAATGGCTTCTTTTGAGGTTTAGTTTTGGGCATTTGTCCACGCGTGTTACTGTAGGCGTCATAGGCATATGTTGCGTCATTGATAGGCGACAAGGAACAGGCACGGTTCATTTATTGAAATCTGGAATTTCTTTGAATTTACAAATCCTACGACACTTTTGAGATGACGTAAGCACACAAATGCATGAAATGTATAACACGGTGCAAAAAGGTTTTTGGATATTTTATAACAAAGATCTTACAAGTTGTGCCTTTTTAAAGTCTTACACCTAAATTAGCCTGAATTCAACACCGCTATATATTTACAGCATTATCAGCTGCATTTAAATCTGAGCTAAAATTACTGTCTCTACAGGCAGCTCCAGAGCCCGAGCCTGAGCCTGTACCTGTACCCAAAGAAGTTGTAGCATCTGCACCTGTGGAAGAGCCCGTGCCAGAACCAGAGCAAGCACCCGCCTCGTCACCAGAACCAGTGGCCACACCAGTAGAAGACCCAGTGCCTGAACCAGTGAAGCAGTCTGTCCCAGAACCAGTGCCTGAACCAGTCCCAGAGGTGCCCATCCCTGAACCAGCATCTGAAACCACCCCTGAGCCATTGTCAGTGCCCACCCCAGAACCTGCTCCTATACCAACCCCTGAACCAGCGCCTACACCCATCGCAGAGCCAGCGTCCACACCAGCCCCTGAAACAGCGCCTACACCAGTCCCTGAACCAGCACCTGAGCCCGTCCCTGAGACCTCACCAGCAACCGAATCTCTCCCAGAGGTCCCAGAGAATAATGGTATGAAACATCAGCTCTCCGCAGACAGTTTAAAAGTGTAGTAATATTACAGTCCAACATTGTAGTCAAATGCTGCTGAAAGGAATTTAGAATTATTTAGTTTATTTGATGATCAATAATTTTATTTACTGATTGACTATTTATTCACTAAAGAAAAAAAGAAAGAAAAAAAAACATGAAGTAAAATAAAATAAAATATGAAAAAAAACAATATAACCTAATATAATGATACATTGTTGGTATGTTTTAAATGTAAAAAATATAAAAAAATATATAATTAATTAATAATTCATTAATTTAAAAAAATAATAAGAATTATGTGCCTTTTTTTTTATTAATTCTGGGGGCTTGTCCAATTATTTCTACTTTTCTCATGGACAGAGGTAGTTTGTTTGTATCCTGGCTTCTTTCTTTAATCTTTCGTTTTCTTCTGATTTATATCTGCCTGTGGCTCTCTGAGCAGCAGATTTCATTATTATGCTCCATAAGAGCAGGGCTGTGAGTGCTGGTGGAGATAAAAACTCACAGGGCGACCCTCTCAAGCACACTGGAGCTTTGTGCTCTGTGGCTGTAAACTGACGCCAATGAGTAACTGGGTCCCGGTCACACACTTCCTTTGTTCTCCAAGCAGTACATTGCCCTCTAGGTTACAGATTCTGCTGCGTTTACATCCAAATATCAGTTGGTGTGCTCAGATATAACCTTCGTTGGCTAAAGCCCTGTGTCTCTAGTGCGAAAACATGTCAGTTTATACGAGTTCTAACAGAAGTGTGTGAAAACAGCCAACAGCGTGTGGAGAACAGCCTTTATCCTTGATTTAATATAAAGACTTCCTAGCTGCCGGTGCCAATGACTTGACAGGCCTGCAAGTGGATTAGACCTGGTAGGATGATAATCTGGGTTAGGAACAGGGCGCAGTGTCACGGAAGATTTTCTACCCTTCCTGTGTTGTTGTCTGCTCCGTATGGACAATACTGACACCGTCTTACTGATCGAACACTTGCTTTTTGTGCCCAGATCAAGTGAGGTCCTCTGTCCTCCATCCCCTGCAGGCCTCGTATGAGGACATTATATTTTAGTGAGTCTGCCTGAGACTGTACATGCCACCGTTTTAAGTCGGGATATCCTGTAACAAGCTCATTCAGGGCTTTTCAGAAACACCAAAGGATTGGATGTTTTATCACGAACACTCCCTCTCCTTGGTCCTCAAATATAACTGACATTAATTTAGTGAAATATGGAGAAATGATCATATTCTGTGATTTTATCAGATTATCTGTCTAATTGTTAAATTGCGTGTCGTAAATCAACATCTCAGGATAATATTATGGGGTTTCAAATCAAATATGACTTTCTGTTATGAAACAGGACATCGGTTTCCTACATGTCCTCATGTAAGGACACTGGGACTTTTATTATGCATTTTATAAAGACATAACGATTGATTAAGGAAAGAAATTATATTTCACTATTCTATGAAAATTCATATATTATGAAAGTCTTTACCCATGATTACACTTCTTTTTCATGACATGTTGCCCCCCCAAAACAAATTAATATGCATATTAGAGTTAGTTTACAGATACATTGTACATAATGACAAAAAATCTATTGATTTAAACTTGAATTGATTTTTTGATGATTTCAAAAATCAATTGCTTTTGCCTACACATGATCATTCATGTCTTTTATTTTATTTATTGTTTTAGAAAAATTGTTTCCTGATGTCCTCAATTGAGTACATAGCATAATGTATGGATATATTATATTATATTATATATTATATTATATTATATATATTTTTTAAAGCTCTAAATAATGTAAAGACATCCAAAAAAAAATTATATACATATGTTTTTAATTTATTTGTTGGTTATTAAACGCTCACTTAGACAGGAGACAGAAGTATTTGGCCGACATCTGATACCGTGTCTTTCAGATGCTGCAGCTGCTTTACTGACAGATGAGGTTGAGACCCCTGCAGTCGTGCCCGGTAATAAGAGGACCACCAAGTTTGAGAAGAGAATGACCAAGGAGGAGATGGAAGAGGAGCAGAGGTCAGTATTTCCCTCTCTCAGTCCATTCACTGAAGCAGTAGCATCTCCTAATAACACGCAGCAGTGAAATCTACATATGTAGAAATGCTCCAATCTAACTGCGTTTTAAGCATGTGAAGTGTGTGTGATGTGTTTGAAGCCTCCCCTATGCAGAAGCACATAGAATGAGGCTTTTTAGTGACTCTGCAGTGCTAACGTTTTTGATGGGGATCCATTACTTATATGTTACCTGTGCTGTGCTGTGTGTTGTAGTTTGCTCATCATATTGGGCGATGTAGCACGGAGCCCTCCTCCACCCTCTCCAGCGCTCACTGTGGGTGCTTGGATAAGGAGGGTGAGCTGATCATATCTGTAGCAGACGGTCAGGGGTGCTCGCGGGAGCTCGAGGTTTGACTGGAGGTTCAGGCACACTTTGCTGGGGGTGGGTGTGGTTTGTTTGCTTGATAAAATGGTGAGGGATCTGAACTAAAAATAAAAAGGTCGCACTTACTGTCGGTAACCTACTTTAGATATTTCACTGATTATAACTATTTTATAACTTCTTATCTTGCAATTCTGACTTTTTTTTTCCTCAGAGTTGTGAGATATAATCTCACGATTGCAAGGTATAAAGAGAGAACTGTGACTTTATCACTCATTTCTGACTTTATAACTTGCAGTTGTGACTTTATTTCTTAATATTGCCAGCTCAAATTGCGTATTACGGATTTGGTCTATAGGAAAGCATGTGTGTGCAGGCGTGTAGATCGCCAACTACTGGCCCGGTATGAACAATACAGCATTTTTAGTTGTTTTACACAGATCTGTGTGAACGGAAAAGGCATGCATGAAAAATGCAAAGGGAACATTTTTCCTGTTGTCATGTGTTATTTTGTAACTACATGTCAACCAGCTGTCAGTAGAGTATTAGTAGATTGTAAGGGTTAGAGTAGAATAGGTTGATATGTAGTCAGTAGAGTGTCGAATGAACATGGAAATGAGGCGTTAGCAGATATTACTCAGGGTTGTATACGGTGCGCACATGAGACTGATGGTAGACGATGGCAAATGATGATGTGGTTTTAGTAAAAACTCTGATTTGAGCATTAAAAGGTTAGTTCACCCAAAAATGAAAATTCTTTCATTGATTACTCGCTCTCGTGTCGTTACAAACCCATAAGACCTCTGTTCATCTGCCACTGTTGAGAACATTGCGTCTAGAGGAAAGCGTACGCCCAGCAGTAAACAGCCGCTGATTACGCACATGTGCGAGCTTTCACCGGGATGTAGATACCTTAAATCTTGTGTGTATGGCGCATTGAGTATGGTGGAAGACGTAAGTAACGGGAGACAAGTAAATGATGTTATTTTAGTTTTATTTGCACAAAAAAAGTATTCTCGTAGTTGTATTTGTTGTTCCAAAACCTGAAGACCTTCGTTTCATCTTCAGACACAAATTAAGATATTTTCTGAGTAAATTTGAGAGCTTTCTGACTAGGGCTGCAACTAACGATTATTTTGATAATCGATTAGTTGGGCGATTAATTTTTTCGATTAATCGGATAAAACCGAAACACTTCTTTAATTTGATGTTTTGCTGATAACTATATAAAACCACAAATCAGGGTATTATTTATGTATAAAAG
>JAUCMU010000063.1:21175910-21200498 GCA_032275025.1 Enteromius treurensis
TGTGAAAACAAGAACTCGCGCGTGCGCGGCACTACCAGAGACTCGCTAAGGTTTGTCCAAGAAGTCGCTAGATTTGTAGCTTGTCGCTTTTTTGGAAAAATGGTGACAGGGGGGGTGCACAGGGGTGTCCAGGGACATGTCTACAGAGGCACGGGCCTCCGTGTAGAACCACCACTGTTCATAAGGAACATCCATCATTAAGATGTTTCAACTTTAAACACTCTTTTCTGGTCAAAAAAACGGCCTAAAATAAATTAATTTACATTCAATTGATTTAATTTTTTTAAGTTACATTTTTTTTATTACATGTTAGATTAACAATTAACTGCATGGGCTTATTGCCATTAAAATCATTCCCCTGAGCCCTAATAAAATTCTTAACCTGTTTTTGGATCAGTCGCCTAGCAGTGCATAACCATAATAATTATCATCATTTATAGAGTAAATGGAGCAATAATCAAAGGGTTTGAGGACGATGTTGGGACTAGGACGTCTTTTTACGGCTTCACCACCAACTCTCTCAAGAACTCACTTTATGGATATTACGAAGACGGCTTCGACAAAGTACCACGTGACCCGGTAATCGACCCTCCCTTTCACAATTTAGGAGTTATTCTAGGTAGGCTATCATTTGTTGCCATCTGCTAGACTAACAATGAATTACAGTCAATCCTTTGACGTCACAGAACATTGGGTATATTTTTATCCCTGCCGAAACTCGAGACTACGTGATGCTGGCAGCTGCCATCCAGGGTGTGTCTGTACCCTCGGGACCTGATAAAGGTGACAGGTAGGTTTAACAATACGATTTTGACACGTTGTTATTTACGTCACAATACAGATTACAATACATTTTTATTATTGTAATTATTTCCTCCTGATTACTGATTATACTGAACAATAAATTGTATTATGAATTCCTTTTAGTGCTGTCAAACAATTAATTTTTCATGTGTGTGTTTATATATATATAGCCTACATAATAAATATAATGTGTTTACATGTGTATAATGTAAACACATTTTTTTATTTACACAATTATGCGATTAATTGTGTAACAGTACATTGTATTCCATTTTTATTTTGCTTCCTTAATTGTTTTTTTTATTTATTTATTATTTATTTACTTGTATATTTTGGCATTATCGCGTATAGGACTCAAACTCGGGAGACCTGTAGCACAGTTGCATTAAGCCTATTGCACTGATGAATTTCCTTAAATTTAAATAATAATTAATTTGATTATTAAAACAGCCCCTCAGACCTTTTTGGAGATAATGTCAAAACACATCAGTTCAAGATGATCCATCCATCCTTCATTCAATATGTTACTCAAAGGTGAGAGCATTTTTGTACACATTACTCTACATATCATTTTGTCATATTTTTCATTCTCTCATAATTGTTTTATTAATTAACAGGTTCCTGAAATCTCCACTGCTGGAGGAATATAGAGATTTGTACATGCCCACCACCGGTGCACTGATGCTTTTGGTTGCTTTACACACTTGTGACCAGGTCAACAAACCTCTAATGTTTTTTTTTTTTTAAATCAATAAAACAGCCTTTAAAATCCATATTTATAAAAAACTTCTTATGTATTGCTAGACTGGCTCGAAACCTACTGGTCCAGCTATTGTTAAATTTTTGTTTTGCTTGGTGGCTCTTTCCTCAGGTTTCTGCATATGGCTTCATCACAGAAAATTACAAAGACTTCTCAGACCATTACTATGACAAGGTGATGAAGCCTCTTGTCTTCTATGCTAACCATGACATGGAGATGGAGGGACGTCTGTGGAAGGAACTGCACTTTCAAAACATCTTGTGGCTATATCAGAGACAGAAAAGAAATGATACCACTTCAGTACATTAGCAAGACTGCATAGTGATATTGCCAAAGCAGTATTTTCTTTTGGTGTGCCCTGATTCTCTTGCAACCTTTGATCATTGAGAATGTTTTTTTTAATACGTTAAATAAATTATTTTAATATCCAGTCTGGTTTCACATCCCATTACAGCACAGAGACCATGCTTCTATTCAACTAAATATTGATAATATCTGTGCTGAATTTACTAATATATAGCGCTGTACTCTCAATCACAATACACTCTTAGACAAACTGGAAGACTGGGTTTGACTATTTTGTAATTTCTGTGTGACTTTAAATGAACTGCAATGGCATGGCGTTCCCCAGGGTTCAATCCTAGGTCCTGTCCAATTAAGTACATATGTCCACTTAGCGAAATAAAGTGAAACAACAAAATAACATGCTATGCAGTTCAATCTAGCTCTGCAAGAGCACTCAGCCTTTTACAGAAGATCAGATATGAATACATTTTGAATTCATTTTAAAGTGCTATTGTTAAAACCTGAAAACACAGAAATGTTAATGGGATAAAATACTCCCAAAATCAGCTGAGAAAGCTAGATATCGTCGCATTTATGTTCTGTTTCTGTCCCAGCTGTTATTTAAGAAAATGTATCACTGGTGTTGTCTAGAATTCTTGTAGATCAAACAGAACATGGTGCTAGCAACAGCAGGATCATGGGAGCATATATATATATATACACAATATCAGTTTATGCATTTCATAATAAGATAAAAGCATCCGCCAAATAAGTAAAAGCTAATTATTAAGAATTAATTCAGAATACAGGGTGATTGCAAACGGTCTACATCAACTGTTGAGTATTCAGGGAGATGATAGTACTCAGATGAGGAAGCCCTCTGGTGGGGAGCAGGAGGATCTACAGAGGCTAGATTTATGACAATAACCCTGTGGTTGGAGCTTGGCAATATTTTTTTTAATGTTTTTGAAAGTCTCTTATGCTCACCAAGGCTGCATTTATTTGATCAAAAATACAATAAAAACAGTAATATTGTAAAAGTTAGAATTTGAATGAACTGTTTTCTATTTATTTTTTTTCAGCATCGTCACTTCAGTGTCACATGATCCTTCAGAAATCACTCTAATATGCTGATTTGCTGGTCAAGAAACACATTTCTTTGTATTATCAGTGTTAAAAAGTGTTGTGTCGCTTCATAGTTTTGTGGAAACCGTGATGCACAACGTGTTTGGGGTCAGTTAAAAAGAAAGAAAGAAAGAAAGAATGGTACACATGACACTGAAGATTGGAGTAATGATGTATCACAGCAATATATATTTCTCTTATTTAAAATATATTCTAATGTACATTTCAGAATGTTTGACAAAATTGCTGTTTTACTGTATTTTTGATCAAATAAACACAGTCTTGGTGAACAAAAGAGACTTCTTTCAAAGAGGTTAAAACATCTTAAATCATCATAAATCTACTTCCTTGGAATGTTAAAGAGAATCTTTCAGAAAAAAAGAGAAAATAATACAGGGTTAGAATGACTCGAGGGGTGAATAATGATAAAGTATTGAGAGTTTCCAAGTATGTCACAGTGATGGATTTGATGGCGATTCATTTTGTTTTCCAATGATCCTTTGTTTTGTTTGGTGAATCTTACTCTATAAAAAAACCTTCAAAAGAAAATAAACAGGTTTTTGCTTCGAGGTACTGGTTTGCCCCCCTAAGTTTTAGCTTGTAATCACTGTGATAGTGACATTAACTGCTTTATTTAAACATGCCCCAGGTGTGCAACATCTGTTTGTGGGATATCCGGAAGGTGATAGCAGCCCCTGATCCTTTGATCACCGCACGCCCTTATCTTTGTGGGAGCAGGTGAAGGGACGCAGAACCACAAGCCTTATTCTTCGGTTTTCACCTGGTTCTCCACAGCACACAGTCTCATTCAGGCACTTGTCAGAGCTATATTCACTATCCTGTTCCAGATGACTTCATCTGAGAGGAGACAGGAAGCTCTTTGATCTTCGGCTAGACAGAAAGAGACTTCTAGATCACAGTGTTTGTGTGCACATGAAAGTTTAAGCATATAAATGAGCCCATGGATGGTTAAACTTCTTCAGTTACATGCTAGCATATCCTCAGTAAATTGCACAAAAACAAACTTTGAGTTTTAAATGACTGCACAACATACAATCAGTGACTGTATGTTTTTGGTGCGGCTACCCGATCTCATGAACGTTCGTATAAATAGTTACGTTTGGCCAAATAAACGAGACGGTAACGAATGAAAACTAAGCTGAAATTACAAAAACTATGACGGAAATCTATTGACATTTTCGTCGACACGACTGGAAAGAGATTATTTCAGAACGAATGTGCTGCGTGGATCGGAGGTTAGTTGTGTGCATGAACTGTATTCATAAACTTACATACACTTGCAACACGTCTAATAAAACGTTCAAAAACCTCAATATGTGGGATTAAGAGAAGAGCAGCTATGTGAATAAATTTGACGGTGAAAGAGAGAACTCCATTTCTAAGCGCAGACATTGAAGCATACAGCACGTCTATGGCAAACCGTTTAACATTTAATCTATAAACCGCACTAGTATCTATTTCCATGTAACTAGTACTTATTTTTTAGATAGTAGTATCTTTTCCATTAAGTATTAGCGCTTATTCTTTAAGTACTAGTGTCTTTTCTAAAGTTACTAGTACTTATTCATTACAGCCTAGTAGCCTACTTTTTTTCAATAGTGACTAGTACTTATATATACTCTCCTTGTTAAGCCTTGTTGAGCGACCGCTTGTGGCCAAATGGAGATGAAACACGAATTTTATTATCTATTATTTCTCTCTTTTCCATTTAGTAAAAACAATAAATATCATATCAGGTTTGTACATAACCTTGTTTTTTTTTTTTTTTGCATATTGCACTAGTGCTACAGACATTGAATGTTTTTATATTAATATTCTGTGGGCACTGGGCGCATTGGTGCTGCAGACACTGAATGTTTTACATCAATACTCTTTACAGGGCACACAAAATATAAACCTTACAGTTTTCAGACAAACATTTTATTTGTTTGGAAAAAATACATAATCGTAAATCATAAATACAAAAACAAACAAACAAAACAACAGGTTTGCTGTACACAAGGGTGTAACTTTGGTATGATAAGTGGGGGGATTTGAATCCCATTTCCTGCATTTATATGGGATATATTTTTTTATGTTTAGGGACTATGGGGATGGAAAATCCAGGCTAAGTTAATTATGATGATAAATTCTGAAGAAGAAAAAAAAGAAAAAAAAAAAGGCTACTATTAGGATCACCAAAGTGTTACATCCACACCAGGCTCCACCCTCACAGACACGCAACGATCACAGTCACCAAAGTTCTAAGCAGCTCCACCTCATCTTTCCTCTAATATGAAAACGACTGAGATATGGTCATATTGAGTCTAACATTAAAGTAGCATTCAGAGTCTTGTCTGGATGTACGCTTGTCCTACATCGGTGGCGGTTACTCGCATTAACATGCAATCTATCTATCCATTTCTCTGTAGACTATAGTTCATAGCGCATAAATCATATTTATTTTATTGTGTCTAAAATGTTATACTGTATATGGGGAAAAAATGCATCTTGAGTTATCTCTCATACATAGATATCTTAATTTGACGTTGCTTTGTATTAATTTTGTTCTGGAGTCGAGTTACTAATGCGTCGCCCACAGGATCACAATAAACTTAAAAAAAAAATTAATTCAGTGGTGGCAATGGGCTTCCATAGTGGAGCCAAAAACCCAAAAGAAAAACTGCAAATGACATCAGATCTTTCTCCTGGACAGCAATGAGATAAAATGCGGAGCAAACGGAGATTTTATTTGCACTGCTCATGTGTTCTTCTTCTCAGATTTTCTCCTGGGAAAACTCCCAGTAATTTCGCACATCTCATTTGGAGTCAGAAGAAGAAATTTCAACAATGTCTCAAACCATTCTCGCATTTGCCAGTTTACTAAAGTGTGAAATCAACTTGAAAATCTCAGTACGCTCCATCCAAGTTGTAAATTCAATTATAATAGGTCTATCACATAAAATGTTAGAGAATATATTCCCATATATTCAAGAGAACAAAATCATCACATCCTGGAAAACTGGGACAAAGTATCAATAATAAAAATGAAAGCTGCTGAAACCCTGTGGTTTGTGCACAATAACAAAGGCTGACAGATAATTTTACATTCTGGAGTACATTTCTGTGAGACAGTTATGGGAGGTGTTATACCAAATCATTTTAATTGCCATTTTAAGTACAGGCATGTTTATAATGATTAAAATATGTGTGACAAGATCGGTGCACTGGTTAGTTCACTTATCCAATATCACATGAGGCAAAGTCAGCATATCTAGGGATTCATTCAGTAAATGGACTTCCATTGTAGTTCATGGTTTTCTTAGTAAATAAAACATTATCAGATTCAGTTGAGTGTATGCAGTGTTTACGCATGTTTTGAGTTTATCTTGGCATTTCCATCCAGTGTTTTATATGCAATGTCCCAAAAGTGGATGTTAACATATGTATGCTAATGTGGTCTCAATTATTTTGCATCAAATTATCCCATAAACAATTGTATCGCTCCAAACCGGAAAATATCTCATCCTTGTACTACAGGTTCGTAGAGCCAATAGAATAGGCCTACTTGAGGATGAGCAACAGAGCGACTGACCACGCAATGATCACTCAAGACTATTACTTTTTTATACATTGCATCGTGCAAAAAGTGCAAGGTGTAGGCGGGTTAAAAACAGATGAACAAGAGCAAGCAAGCAAGCAGATATTTCAGCACACTGCTTTCTTCAGTGCGCACTAAACAAACAATCTGCACCCTTTACGTAGGTCAACAATTGGAGACAGTCAGCTCAATACAATTATGTCAGATAAACCTCTATCACAAGCAGAATTACATAAGAGTTTGTTTCAACACTTAGCAGAATGTTACTAGTATACAACTTCAAGGGAAAAAAAAAAGTATATATGTTTGCTCGATGCAATGTATGAATGTTATAAGATGTTTTTGTAGACCTTGAGTGATCAGTGTGCGGTCAGCCACTCTTTTGTTCAGCAACAAATTCTCCCAAAATCAAATCATCCAGTGCTCTCCATACTAATTTTATTGCTTGTAAAAAATGTAACCAAAAATTTTAATTATATAAAACATTTAAATTATCTCAAGTAAATGGATCTCTAAACTAATGTTACATAAATTCACGTTATTTAATATTATTAATATTAATATTATTCACTATTAATGTGTCATGTCAATGTTTACCTTTTTTGTGTTGTCTGTTGTCTTATGTATTCATTACAAGTTGGTTTTTCAAACAATCTTATTGATGTAATAGTGTTTTCAATATTCTTCAGTAAGATAAAGTAAGTAAAATTTTTAATGTTTTTAATGGATTCTCTTATCAAGGCTTTATTTATTTAATCAAAAATTGTGAAATATTATTGCACTTTCTAATATTGGTTTCCTATTTTAATATACTTTAAAATATCATTTATTTCTATGGAACATCTCTGAATTTTCATCAGCCTGCATGATCCTTCCGAAATCACTCTAATATGCTGATTTATTATCAGTGCTGCTTTATAATTTTTTTGGACCCTTGATACTTTTTTCTTTTCATAAATAAAATGTTTAAAAGTGCAGCATTTCTTCAACATAATAATAAATCCTTTCTTATTATTTATTTTCTACTAACAGTGTTTTTAAGCTTTACGAATCACTGTTTGATAATACATTAAAAGTTGAGTAAAAGTATGAACTTGAAAATATGAATATGAAAAAAGAAAGAAAGAAAAATATCTCCAAACCTTTGAATAGTACTGTTCACTGTAACACAACATTTCTATATAGAATAAGCACTCTTCCTTTTAAATTTTTTATTTATCAAAAAATCCTAAAAAAAATTTCACAGGTCGCAAAAAAATATGAAGCGCCACACTGTTTCCTACACTGAATATAAACCAGCATATTATAATGATTTCTGAAAGATCGTGTCACATTGAAGACTAATGATGATCAAAATACAGCTTTACTTGAATAAATTAGATGTGACCATGGAGCACAAAACTAGTCATAAGTAGCATGGATATATTTGTAAAAAATATTTAATGCCATCATTAGAATATTAGGTTAAAGGAATAGTTGACCCAAAAATGAATGAATTTCTTTGTTCTGCCAAACACAGAGGAAGATATTTTGTAAGAAGTTTGTAACCAGGCTGTTTTGGGTCAACATTGACTTCCATAGTATCCATATTTTTTTTTCCTACTATGGAAGTCAATGATGACCCAAAACAGCCTGGTTACAACCTTTTTACAAAATATGTTCCTTTGTGTTCAGCAGAAAAAAGAAATTCATTCAGGTTTGGAACTACTCGAGGGTGAGTAAATAATGACAGAATTTTCATTTTTGGGTGAACTGTTCCTTTAAGATATCTTTTTTTTTTTTTACTACTGTAAATATATCAACTTATTTTTTAAATTAGTAATATGCATTGCTAAGAACTTCATTTGGACAACTTTTATATTTGATTATCTCAATATTAAGATTTTCGGGCACCCTCAGATTCCAGATTTGTAAAAATAGTTGTATCTCATCTAAATATTGCCCAATGCCAACAAACCAGACACCAATGGAATCTTTATCACTATTTATTTAGAAATGTACCTTTATGACTGGTTTTGTGGTTCAGGGTCATACAACCTATTTCAAATTATATTAAAATAGTTCTTTTAAATTTCAATAGTATTTCACAAAATCATAGTTGTTTCAGTGTTTTTATCGAATATATGCAGTCTTTATGAGCATAAGAAATATACAGCGCTGTATGACCAGGCTAATAAGTATTTTGTGGATTAACATGTTACTATTATCTAATGCTGTGGATACATATTGAACATTTATTTTATTCTAAATCATTATTTTTTACATTACTTCATCAATAGCCCTTATGAGATAAGATGAGGCAGAAGGAGCCCAGGTGAGTGTCGTCTGGCGGCAGAGCTGCGGAAAGGTCCCAGAGGGCGGCAGAGCAGCGGCGGAACTAACCCCCTCCCACTGGGAGGACCGCGTCGCTCTGGAGCTGTTCTCCGCTCCACTCCAGACTCCACTCACTACTGGAGCTCCCAAAACACTCGCGTGCAGATCGCAGCCCCGCTCAGTTCGGAGTTTATCGACACGGACCGCAGAGAAATCAGCTTACGAAAGACTCGAGCGCGAGTAGCTGCGGCCCAGAGTGCTCACACCTACAGCGACGCGTGTTTATCGACAAAGAGTTGACTAAAGGTGACTTTGAGTTCGCTGTTGTTGTTGAAGTGTCTGGACGGGAGAACCAGCGACTGATCCCGGACTCAACCTACATCGAAAAGGAATACTTTACGCTGAATAAATGGTAAGTATTAATAAAGCAGTATTACTGACGCTAAATAACATTACAATATTGTGAAAACAAGCTGTATGTTTTGTTACTTTGTGTTTAAATCGGTAGTTAATGTTTGATACTTCACCGAGTTATGGTTTCATTTTCTAGATTGCTTAAGCAAATATTCTAACTTAAATTAGTTTAACTGCGAAAATGCAATATTGTTTACTTTGTAAAGTAGTAATATTGTTTTGTTTATATCTGTTTATTTATTTTTTTGAAACACAGGCGGCGGCTAATACTAACTTACCTCTCAGTTCAGCTGTAGTAGTAACTAAAACTGATATTTTGGCGGACTCTGATGTTACCATGGTGATTATTTTTTCCCCTGCGGATTGAATCAAAATACCCACATTTCTATCAATTGAATAGTTTACAGTGTTAACTTAACTTAAACTACAGCAGCTATTGTTTGGTTTATGGTTGTATGGTGTAGGCTAATTAAGAAATATTTAATAACTTTTAACACTTTGTTTTGAAGGGTCCACAACACGTTGACTATGAGAAACTTTGCAAATATACTACTTCAATTTATACGACTATGCCTAATAGTTACTAGTAGACATGTGGTTGAAAATGAATGAGAATTAGCTCACATGTAGTTTACAAAGTTACTAGAATGGACTATCAAAATAAAGTGTAGCCACCTCGGCTAACCTAACCAAATATAGTCCTAAACCACAGAAGAGTTGATCCATCACCATTGTGTCCTTCCTTAACCTCAGGTTACTCCAGGACTGAATCTGTAGGTGTTCAGGTCTGTAATACTTGCGGAAAGCCATCTATTAGCATCCCCATTCATCTCAATAGAGGTTACTCGCTGTCAAACGCAGTTGCAAAAGTATTCAACCCTCACCGGTCATCTTCGCTTGGTTCCTGATTTTGCTCTTAAAAATAAAAGTGCTAAATAGGAGTTTCGCAGCAGTTGCACAGAATAAGTATTTTTGTGCCACAGGCAGAAGAACTTATCTGGGTTTTCTATTATAAAGAACATTTTGTGCATTAGTTGTTGTTAAAAGTTCTTTACGGGTTCAGTGAAGAACCATTATTTGTCACCTGAGCCATAAAAGCCATGATCGTTCTGAAGCGGCAAGAAAATAAGAGAATCTCAGCACTAACTAAAGACTGTCCTGAGCTGTGATGTCCGTGTGGAGCCCTTCAAAAAAATCAGGAAGGACGTTTCTAATAGAAAAAGGAAATATTTGTAATTTGTAAAAGTTGTTATAGCATCTTCCAGCAGGGGCGACTGGATTACACTAAACAGCTAAACCTTGAAACCTTGGGTTATGAATGGTCTTGAAGGTTGATTAGTTATCAAGCAGCAATCATGTAAGTGAGGATGACTAGTAGTTTTATTACTATTCAACTATTAGTTGAAGAGAAATTGAATCTTTTAGAATTGATTTATTTCAAAGCAGTACATCTACAGCCATACACGTTTAGACGGACATTTTTGGCGACTACATTTTTCCTGCCAGTGTTTAAGAATGTGTCAGGTGAAGCATTGTCGACTATGATGAAACATTCCCATTAATTGCTGTTTTTATTGAATAGGAAGCTCAACAGGTTAATCATAAACCTGCCTAATTATTACAGTTTCATAAAAGACTGATGTGTTCAAGTCATCTCGAAAGATCGTATATATATCAGTTAAATGCGTACAAATGCCATGCAATTATAAAAAAAAGGTTGCATTGAAATGGTTCCGTGTAGAGAATCGTCAGAAAAAGCAAAAAGGCACCTAATGTGATTTTTTTTTAAAACCATCATTTTGTAGTTTAGTTCAAAATCTTGCTGTGTTTTTGCACAGTAAGCCATCTTTCTTCGCCCAGTGTGATCTGAACACACCTGACGTAGTAATTACCACTTCCTAACTCCTAAATACAAACTTCCCAGAAGTACTTGAGAAAGCCATGATTAACCGATTGCTTTTTTTTGTGCATCCCTGGAATTAAATTGATGGTTTGTAAACATGAGGGCCTGGGCTTGTCTAACCGTTATTCCTGTTTGTGACTTATTTTCATCAGTCTAAGCAGTTCAGTCCACCTCTTCTTTTCTTTTTCCAACTGCGGATTTCCTCACAATAAAGAGCATCTGTAAGCACGCTCGTAAAGTTCAATCAAAACGCAGTGAACCCATCATAACAGCGCTCCACCTTGGCTCAAAAACTCACACGTTGGTTTGGCACATAAAGACTATTGGCCCTGAGGGAAACGAAAGAGGACGTGATTACAGCTATTGAGAGCGACAGCTTTGCTTACTCCCTCAGCCTTTTGGGTGTGTAGAGAAGGCAAGACCGTGCAGTGTTATATAATGAAGGAGTGATTATGCGACGGCCGTGCGGTGCTCATTTAATGCTCTCGCTGTGAGCGAGACACTGGGCAGCCTGACTGTGCCTGAATGTGGAGTTGCCATGTGCTGCGCTGCACGTGGTTATTGTTGTTTTTTCTTTTTTTCGCCCTTAATGACCACTCGAACTGTTAAGCCGGTGATTTATTTATTTTTTTGCTTGGAGAGCATGAATGTTTGAGATGGTATGCCATCAATAATTTTTTAGTTAGCATGTTTCTTTTGGTTTGTTTATATGTTATTTAAAAACTTAAATTCTTGCATCAGAATTTTTTTTTTAATAGTGATGTTAAAAAAAGTTATACTACTACTACTACTACGATATTCGGGGTTAGGCATGTAAATGCAGATACAAGTGCTTGGCCAACACATTTTAAATGTGCAGTCGCATAGGCCTACATTACGGCAATGTTTTACTGACATATAGTTACGAAAAGTTTTTGCAGAAATCGTGTCTAGCTCTTTTGGATCCTGAATTAGCATTGCTTTGTGGGTAAAAACGTTAAAATATCTATTTTAAGAGGCTCATTGACACACAGTCATACGGGTCTAACGGTGGCATCTCTTTCTAATCTATTAATTTTTTTTTTATTTCATAACAGGTTGTACTACCCTGACATTCTGTGCCAACCCAAAAAATATCAAAATGAATTGAATAAGCGTCATATATTGGTAGTTACAATCTTAAAGGTGCAGTTCACCTAAACATTAAAATTCGACCATCATAATAATAAAACAATATTAATAAAAGAAATGTTTTTGACAATGCAATAAGTTTCATTTATATTTTAAATGATTTTTGAAAGATATGTCTTCTGCTCACCAAACCTGAATTTATTTGATAAGGTACAAACAGTAATATTATGAAATATTATTATGATTTAAAATTAGTTTTCCGCTTTGGTATTCTTTAAGATTGGCTTTTAATGGGTGGCTAAGTGATAACGAAATTTTCCATTGTGGGCGAACTATCCCTTTAATCGCGAATAATCCACCTGTAACCTTTTCTTAAGAAGGAATTGTTTAAAAGGTGAAAAGAGTCTTTATTTGATCACAAAAGACTTGCTGTCAGAGCTTCATAGTGGGCTTCTGTTCTCAGCATTACTTTCTCCCTCTTGCTTCTTTGCTCATGCACTGTACTTGGCTGATGTATTAACGGTACTATTTTGTCTTGCCCCCTCCTTTTCCAGGTTTTGGTCTGCTTGTGCCACTCTGGTCTTCTCAGCTTTCTAAACCACAGCATCAGCGGGGCCTCTGCGTTCCCAGAAACTGAGCTCCACGCGACCAAAACCGACTTTGTTACCCTGAAAAGACTCTGGAAACTTAAGAACGTAAAACCGGAAGGCAATATATAAGGCGAAATAGATTTTCCATTTCTCCTGCCTTCCGTGTCCGTAACCAAACGGAGGGCTGAAGTCTGTTGATACTGATGACGTGATTGTTGGAGAAGTACAGATATCTGGTTGCTTTGTGGTTCCCTCAGACGTCAGGCTGTCACCTACCCCGACTGTAGCACTGCCGAACGAGAGGATTCTGGGATAGGTTGATGCCGCGGTTGCGCCGCTGTATGGAGGTGTAAGGGAGGAGCAGGACTCTTGTGGGACGCTGGTGGAGTTCTGGCTGGTGGATATCATGGGAAAAGAGCAAGATCTTCTGCAAGCGGTCAAGAATGGAGATCTTACTACTACACAGAAGCTGCTGGCCAAGGTCAAAGCCAGCAAAAGCAGTGAGTAACAGTACATTACATCCATATCCTAAAATGTCTTTTGGAATCATGTGTGTCCGTGAAGATCTTTGCTTTTGCAGACCATCATTGGGAATGGTTCTACCAACAAGGTGCTGAAAGGTGTACTGTGTGAACAAGTTAGAACATTTCTGGTGATCCTGTTATTTATACACCCATGACTAGAGCTGGGCGGGTGTACCTAAAACAATTCACAGTGTGCATGTATTTCTCTGAAATGATTTAGATTTGTGCTCATAGCTGTAATAATTCTGCATATTTTACCATTTCCTCCATGAATTGTGAGGGACAATCTGCAAGACGGATTTTATAATAAATCGGAAATTTGTCATGATTTATTCACCTCTAATGACTTAAAGTCTTCCATAAACACATAAGAAGATATTAAGTAGAATGCTGCTCTTTTTCTAACTATAAAAGTAAACGATGATCAGGAGCATTTATTTAAGCTCCACAAATGACCGAAAAAGGTTGTGTAGGTTTGGAATAATGGTAAGGCCATAGTTTTAAATTTGGGTTAACTAACCCTTTAAATATGGGAAAGCATGGCCAAATTAGCAAATTAACGAAAAAGCAGTGGGTGGCGATATGAAGAATTCTCTGGAAATCTGTGGAACTTTCTGGAGAATTGTTGCAGGGATATTCTTGACAAATGAAGTTAGAAACAGTGATCAACCACATTTGCCCTTATTTACTTGCTCAGAGCCAATTTACTTTTCATTTCATTGGTTGATGATAAGAGCTTATTTTAGAGGGTCAAAGTTCAGGACTGCTTGTCTGCTCAACAGTGATCAATGGTGTCCGTTGTTTTGGTTAAGCGTATCTCTGTGCACTTTAGCTTTCTAATGACCCTTATGAATGAACTGCTTGGAGAACCCCACCGATGCTTGTTTTCCCAGACCCACCAGTTAGTCTTTGCTGGAAGTGTATTGTTTCTCCAGGTTTGTGGTTTCTGTAAGAGCAGCGTGCTCGGCCTTTGGAACACCTTGCCTTCTGAGTCCTGATAACATCAACAGACTCTGTTTGCGTTGTACTTTTATCTCTTTATGGCAGTACCTTGAGAGCGGACTGCAGGCACTCAACTCCAGCATGAAGACCCCATGTTTTCTGTGATGTGGTGCGGTGGGAGTCTGTAAAGACGAAGATGTGCTCCACCCCAATAAGACCTCCCAAACTGCCAGGCGTCAGAAAAAAGAAATAGGGTCTTTTCTCTGTCGGAGTCTGTTGTGGTTACATATAAAAACAGTTGTAAAAGCAATATGCCAATAAAAGCTGTATATTACAGTGGTTTTATTAAGGTTAAGAAGTGTTGTGAGGCATAGTTATAGCAATAGTTCAAATTAAATCGAATAATATACCGAATATAAAGATTTTTTTTTTTTTTAAAGCAATTAATAATTTAATTCAGCAAGAACATTATGTTTCAAATTATGTCTACTTCATTAAATCTATTTTTCAAAGAATCCTAAAGAAATCTATCACGTTTTCTTTTGGAAATATTAAGCAGATCAACTGTTTTCAACTACTTGATAACTAGAAAATTTCTTGAGCAGTAAATCTGCATATTAGTATGATTTCTGAAGAATCATGTGACACTGAAGGCTGGAGTAATGATGCTGAAAATGCAGCTTCGATCACAGGAATAAATTGCATTTTAAATATATTAAACTAGAAAATAGTTATTTTAAAGTGTAATTATATTTTGCAACATTAAAGTTTTTATATTTTTTGATCATATGAATCTTTAGTGAGCATAAAGACCCTAAACATTTGTCTAATGTAGTGTATAGTATTATAATCACAATCTAATAACAACAAAACAACACCAACAACAACCGTAATAATAATGATACAACATTACAATTTACTTTGATAAATGTTAAATAAATTAAGAACCGTTCAGCCAAAGTTTCTTTAAGGAAGCATCTCTTTCTTACCGTTTTATAATCTTGAGAAAAGTATCTTTATTATTTGATATCATAGTAAAACACCTTTGTTTTTAAGATAGTATACACCATGAGACAGTTGTGTTGGCACAAAAAACTCTCAGGCTAAATGTACACCTTCACACCTGGAACAAACTTAGTCCTAAATATACTTTGCACCTTGCTGGTGACCTTTTCACATGTTTGGGAAGGCGCTTGTAATTATCCATTAGAACACAGGGGACTTTGTCTTTTGAAGTTTATATCTCTGGTTGGGCAGGTGTCTGTAGTTATCTCAGGTTGGCCTGTGCCTCATGGGAAAGAGTAATGAAGCCAATCTTGCATCTTGAATTAAGATCATAGTTTTTTTTTGTTTTCTGATTTGCTGCTAAAGAAACATTTCTTTTTGTTATCTGTGTTAAAAACAGCTGAGTTGCTTAATATTTTGTGATTTTTTTTGATTAATAGAAAGTCCAAAAGGACACAGTTTATTTAGCCTGGCTTCCGCGACTATAAAGCTCATAGGAGCTTAGTCTGGCCAAGCTACCTTACTACCTGCGTCCATCAGATGGATATACTCTGTATACTACTGGACAAAACTTCTCATCAGCTCGTTTCTCATTGCTTCCCACTTTTTTGGGAACGGAAATGCTTTAAAACGCCAGCTTTGCCAGACTAACTTTGCTCGCAAAATACAGTGTAGCGTCAAAGGAAGTATGGGCGGGCCAAGGCTACAGTTTATCAGTATTCTTTTGTAACATTGTAAATATCTTTAAAGGAATAGTTCACCAAAAAACGACCCCATATTTCACTCGTTAGACTCACTTTTATGAGTCTACTGCCTGCATGATAAATAAAACAAAAATTTTTAATATCAAAAAATCGTACCGACAGAGGAAATACTGCAGGTACAACAAGGTTTAGGATGACATTTCACTCTGGGTGGAGACACTCAGTTGAAGCAGCAATAACAGAAACCAAAAAACAAAATGTGCCTGTCAGTCACAGCGGGCTGCCAAAAAAAAAAAAAAGATTGTTTGCCGTCATGTTGCATCTAGTTGAATAACATGTATGCCAACAAACATCCCAGAACTTAAAACAACAGGACTTAAAGGATCAAATGTCTGGGATAAAAATCAGAAATAATAAAGGATTACACCACAGATTTAACACAGAGCATTATCACGCACAAACAAATTACTGTACAATCCCGTCCAACTTCAATCCTCCATCTGTTATCGGGACAGTGGAAAGAAAAAAGGTCAGGGAGCAAAACAAATCCAACTAGCAAGTCAGCAGTAGGCATATAGACGTGCACCATGAGATCTTTCCACAGCCTTTCACTAGATATAAACACAGAGATCTAAAATAGGTTGTGATAAGAACAGCACATGATAAGAAAAGCCCCATGTGCTGGGGTCTCTCTATACCCAATAATCTGTATGACCACCATCTGGGTCTTCATCGTGATTTATGAGAGTCTGAAGTGGTGTGAAAGCAAACCTGCGCTGGCAGATGTCAAGCAACGGATGCGATAGAGGGTGTTGTTTTTGTTGCTCAGCCTTGATGAGCACGTGTACGAAGCACAAGGTGATGAATTAGTAAAGCTGCAAGTGCGAACAAAGGATGGTGGGTAATCTCACAGGCTGCGGCGCAGCCCCTCAGGGACTGAGACAACGCGGCAGGGACGTGGGGCGGAGGCATGCTGGGAAGGCTAGTCAGCTGGCCGGGTCTTCTGCAGCCTGTAGGATGAGGGCCACAAAAGCCTGCCGCGTGTTAATGACTGTATGAAAGCGTTTATGACCCTTAGCGCACTAAAGATGACATTATGGCGCAATTACTCAGCCTGCGTGCCACTCACACAATGGGCCAGGCGTTGATTCTGGCCTGAAAAGACAAAAGATGAGGTTATAGACGAGATCGAGTCAGTCTCTTGAAGTGGCTGCGCTATCTGTGCGTGTTTGCACACACTTGGGTAAAGAATAGCTGAGGTGGTGCTGGGTTATCAAACTGACCTTTCGGCGGCCTTGGAAATCAAACCCTGAAGCTTAAGACCAAACAAAAGCCCAAGGGAGAAGTCTTTGTGGCCGGGTGTTCAAACGGCAAGTTCATGGATGTGTGTTAGAAGGATTTCTGGTGGATTATGTGACAGTAACGAGGCTAAAAATTCAGCATCATAGGAATAAATTACATTTCGCAATATTTTCACATAGAAAACATTTTAAGCTGTAAAAATATGTATGGGTAGTTCACAAAAAAACATTGGACTGTGTCCTATGGTGTGACATAGGAAAAAATTCAGGAATTGTTCTCATGTTATTTGTGTTGTGCATAATTTTTGCTATCAAAATGCATGCTGATTTGAATAATCTGATATGACAGACATCATAAACGTGACTGATGAGCTGTGAACAACGGCTCTGTGTAGTATCTCATAGCAAATGCTATCCTATAGCAGCTATAACGAACCAGAGCAATATCCGAAATTATAATCAAGAACTGTGTAAATGCAACAACAACAGCCGAAGTATCATTTAGAGTCCTTATTGTTTGAGATTTGAGTTGCTGAATGTTTGAACTTCTTAGGTTTCATGCTTTTGGCACTCAGTTCTTCTCAACACAAAGCACATTGTGGTCGACACAAAGCATGTTTATCCTCGTTCCAGAGAATGAACTGAGATATAGTGCCATTGTGATGCATTTAATTCACTGCATAATCCAAAAATAGCCATTACCTCATGGTTGCTAAATAATAAACTCATGTTTTTTTAAATTTCCTCATACTTTTTTATTGCAAAATAAGATCTTGGTCATACCACCCACTGCTGCTAACCTCCTGCTAACCAAGCTTTTTTTTTGCACAGGCCTGTCTAAAGGGTTAATGGTGCCACCTGGTAAACAACTGTAAAAATTACAAATTTGACCTCTTGCCAACAGGGAAAACCACCAACAATCAAGAATGCATGATCGTGGCTTTGCAATCAAAAAATGTTGTTATAATGGAAGTCAATGGGGCAAAAACAGCCACGAACAGTAAATGAGGGAGAAAAAATACTGCGCAAAAACTAACAATAACTCAAAGCCAATGTTGTTACTAATCTTTCACATGCCCAGGACTGTGATTCCACAATTTCCACAACTCCACAATTTTCTTTTATATTGAAAATCATATTGAAGTCATTTTGTGTGCTTTTCCCCCCAAATCAATGACATCACTTATAAACTTGGCAATTAAAGAGTAAAAATCCTGGATTTTTAAAAAAACATTAGTAGTTTTGATCAGGACAGAAGTTGATTAACAGATTAATGCAAAAAAATGTTTTCATCCCGAACATAAGGAAAGGGTGGTAAATTGGCCCACAGTGAATTATTGAGCTTTTGAACATTTTCAAAGCATTTTCCCAAAATGTGTGTCAAAATATGATTTGTCACCAAAAATCATTCCATTTGCTGAAACACAGAGAAAGTTGTGGCCAAATTAAGACTGAAAATATTCCCCATAGTGGATGAACGCATCCCCAACAGTACATAAAGGTTAATACTCATTTCACTCAATGTGGTTTTGATCATTCCCTGCCAGATGGGGCGCACGTTTGTATGGATCTCAAAGAGCCGGTGGTGGTTTCTCAGATTGTAATGACGGCGTTGTACATCAGAATCACAGATGATTTCGTTTGATCCTCTGAAAGAGCCACTGTAGTGGTTTTCATTCATTAGTTAGTGGTTTAACTGCATGTTTATGGGATGCTCCTTAATATCGAGCATCCCCCACCACGACTAACGGCAGCAGGGGAAACTAATGAGATTTTCTCGTTTTGGTAGGGGGCCACATATTGAAGGGGACGTGTAAAAACCTCTTTTGACAGACTGTGAAATTCTGTCTCTGTACGGCGGTTGTCTGTCGAGTCTGCCGCTTGCCTGCTAAATGTTTAATTGGCTCGCTAAGGAGAAACATCTCGAGAGCATGTCAGGTGCTGTTCAGAAGATGAGAAAAAACCCTGTATGATGCGTCTATTATCACCTGAATTATCTATCTGTGATCATTTTAACCAAACAGCCAATATTATGAAATATTCAGTTTACAAATAACTGTTCCCTATAAAAACATACATATATTTTAATAATGAACTTAGCCGAATTATCAGCATCGCTATATCCTACCCTATATTCATATCCTAACAAACCATACATAATGTAAGAGATTATGTGGAGACTATGGTTTTGCCATAGGATATGTGATTATTATTAATGTTGAAAACAATTATTTAATATCATATATATATATATATATCATAATTATTTAATATCATTCATATATATATATATATATATATGTAATATTTAATAATTGTCTTTTCTGTCACTTTTGATCAATTTAATATGTCCTTGCTGTTAACATCTTAAAAAAATACAATAAAATTTGAACAGTAGTGTTGAATTTTTTTTTAAATAGGTTACATGTATTCATACAAAATCACTTTCAAAAATGTCTTTTTTCTGAGTTACCTCCACATGCGTCAAGGTCCTGAAACATTATCATATCATATTGTGAGAACAGTAAATCAGCGTTCAAGCTGAACATTTGAATGGCATCCTGTTTGTGTGTGTATTTGACCCACACACTGTTTATTTTCTGTCGGGTCTTATCTCCTCATCCTGCATTTGTTGTGTCCATCAGACATGCAGATGCAGTCTTTGGTGGGTCACAGATAAGCTTTGAGATTACTGCAATTATTTTCTGCCTCTGAATGAGTATACAAATGTTATCTTCCTGACACAGATGACTTATACTCAGAAGAGTACCACAGTCTTGCCTGAGGCCAGAATAATGCTGAATAAACCAGAGAACAGTGTGTGCCTCAAGCTTTGCTTTGCTGAAGTTTACCTTTCATGCACAAACAGCTTGTCTGTTTTTTGGCTGCATTTTGGAATGGAAAGTTACTATAAGTATGCACAGCTCTTAAGTAAGACCCCAGCAGAGCTCCATAACACTGCAGTCCAATTAATGCCTGAGCCCTGCCGTGACTACGCCACGTTTCTTTTCCACACAGGAATGCAGGAGCAGAATCTAGTAGAACATGTGGAAAAATGGTCAATGTTACCTCAGAACCCTGTATGCAGTGACTTATGAGCCGCAGCTCCCTTGAACTGGAGACTTATAGTATTTCACAGATATTTCTCTGGCATTCCTCCTTCTCTGAGCATGCCAATCATTGTCCAGGCTGCGACATAACACTCTGAACTTTGAATGAGAGGGAAAAAGTGCACAAGAATAGGAGAGATGATGTCAGCTAGAGGGAATGTACGCCCCACAGCGCTCTCTGTGTTCTCCAATGGAGTTCGAATGAATGCGTTCAACAGGTATTGCAAGACGTTCTGTGTTGAGGCAGCCATGGAGCTGCCGAGGATGGGGCTGCGAACTTTACAACACAATACTACTTTTTATCATTGACAGATGGCGGTATAATTAGCTGTAATATTCGAGAATGGCAATGTCATGACTGTAGACTAACTGAGCTGTATATTCTGTTATGACTGAGAGTTCCAAGAGTTCTGTAACGTTCCAACAAAGCTGTGTGTCCACCAAAGTATTTTTAACCAGCTTAAAACACTAGGCGCTCTGCTGAAAACGCTCAGAAATTCAAACTAATAAAGAAATAAATACTCTGAGACAAGTAGTATTATGCTGTGTTCACGCCATGTCTTAATTAACATAATTCCCAGATGACAACATGGGGAATTTTAGTTTAGGAGCATGTAAGGGCTTCGGCGTTGATAGTGTTACAATAGAAACACATCATTTAAATAGAGTAGAATGTCACGTGTTGTCATTTCGGAATTACGATGGTATGATGGCAGCTTAACTTCTCCATTGTTCTTCAGCTGTAGTAAAGTCGTTAGTCCCGCCCCTCCCTCACTGTGATTGGTTAGCTGATTGAAAAGTGACAGTGATGAGCTGAGCGTTTTACCTAATTTTGAACATTCTGCAACTCTCAGCACCGAGAAAAACGCCTGAATGCTCATTGCAAAAAAGACTTCTGGTGTTTAAAAATAAATAAATTGCGGCACACCATTTATAACAATTAAAAATATGCATATTATGTTGGCAAAGATTCCTGGATGGTCTACTACTTGAGATTACATTTCTGAAGGGCAAATCAGCATAGTGGACTAGGATTGGATTAGAACTACAATCACGCAAAAAATGTGTTTAAAAACTACAAAGATGATGGACAGGCAGAGAAAGGGGTTTAAGTGATTAATAACATGCCTAACCTGGTTAAAAAATATGTGCGTTATTTTTCATCTGCAGCAACATTGTAAACTTTTATAAAAATACATTTAGTTATGAAACATTTTGCTTACAAAAATACTTCTGGGCATAGTTTAAGTAGGCGTATTGGGATGTAGCATGAGACTTTTATGAGAGTCATTGAATCATTTACTCAACCGATTCATTCAATGTTTAAACCATGCTAATAATCAAACAACATCTCTCTTGTGATATTGCTTAACTACCTTAACAGTAGCTGTTTTCAAAGACTTTTCCCATTGAATAGTGTTCTTGCATGACACTATATAACAAATCTTTTTGCTAAATCGTATTTATATCTTTACAGATGAGTGAAAGTAAATGATAAACTCAATTATTAAGTATCAGAAAATTATTCAGTGCATTACATTTTTTGTCTAGTTTTTTAACAGTCATTTAACATTGTTTTTCTACTTGTATGCAAAATCGCATTCTAATGTTTGCTTTATAAAATATGAAATTTGGTTAAATGCTGCTCACTTCTGAGAAAATTCCAACCATTTATGTGTTGCTCGGTATAAAATTATGGTTGTTTAATTCCTCTCGTTCTAATGTAGTATATATATTTTTTTCAGCAAAAATGTATGTAAACCCCTTCAAACAAGCTCTGTATGTTTGGCCTGATTACCTAAAAAATCCAAAAATCCCTCTAGCATAGAGCTGACCTCAAAGCTAATAGATGTGGACTTAAAGCCACAAAACACTAATTTTGTTTTTATGGGCTTTTTAAAGTGTCTTATCGGGAGAAATGGAAATGCTCCAGCTCTTTTCAAATGATGCTGAACGCACGTGAGCCAATGCACAGATGCGGCAGCTCTAGGCATCGCTGGTGCTGTTATTCTGTCACCTTATCTCCTGCAGCGCCTGCGTATCTCAGACGGATACGGTCAATCACATGCCAGCAGCACGTGATCTCAATGGAATAGAGTGGGAGTGGATTCTGGGGAAACCGATGAAAGTTTGGGACTGGAGAAAAAAGACTTTACTGAACAAAGCATGGGGTGTGAATTTCCTTTTTGGTCCTGAGAGCAAAACACTTAGCATGTTCCTCTGTGTGTGTGTGTGTGTGTGTGTGGTGTTGAATTACAGCTGAAAAAAACCCCAAAACTTGGCCAAGAAACTATTGCAAAAGTATTTTAAGCCAAAGAAGCTCAAAAGTAAATACAAAAAGTACTTTATTTCAATAAATTAGAAGTTTAAATGTACAGATGTATTTTAAAGCATTAATGTTTGCCTACAAAGCCAACACATTCTCACTCCCAAGTCGTCACATTTTGGCGCTTGGTAAAGACCCTTCTGCGTGGCTTTTTGATGACCAAGTTGCCCCTTTCTAGTCACTTTTCGATGCGAAGGGTCCTCAGTTGTTTTAAAAACGAAACCCTTAGCGTCAATATGCCGACGAGACTTGTTATAGTGCTTTCAGGTTGCTCTTTTGTTGGTTTTGTTTGCTTCTATTGTCTTCATTTGTTAGTCACTTTGTATAAAAGTGTCTGCTAAATGAATAAAATGTATATTATTAATAGAGTATCTCAACAACTTTTTTGTGTTGCGCTTAAAGGAAACAAGGATTTTAACGGAGTGGAAAAACACCCTTGTTGAAGACACTTAACGACAGATTACTTCTGAAGGACTAAACCAGTAATAAGTATACTGTTAGTCAAGTTGGATAAAAGTGTTAGCTTAATGACTACTGGCAAAGCATGCTTAGTGAACCACCTCCACATTATGATGTGCTACACTGTCAGCAGTTCTTGGTCTCTTCCTACATCATAATCATCATCAGTGCGGCCACCTGTGCTGAAATGACAAAATCAATGTTCTGCTGAGTCAACAGTCAGTTAATGCTGGACTGAGAGAAGCCACACAGAAACAGGCCTGCTGTAGTTTCACTCACGCTCAACCCTGGAGCTTTGACTATTTGCCTTGGCCATGTGTATCACACACCCACATTAAGAGCACGGGTCATTTGCATGTTACATAGCCTCTGCTATCATCTTGTTTTGCATTCAACCTTATTAACCCTAAATATGGTTTCAAAGGAGTGGCTGTAAGTGAAGTTTTAAAACTTTAAACTACTGGGAGAAATTTGAGGGATTTGATTGCACATCTCCTTCTGAAATCCCACAGTTATTGACATAAGCCAATTGAAGATAAATCATTTCACTTCAATGCCTTATAGTCAAGATCAATTGTTTTCTGTATACAAATGCAAAACATGTTGTGGATAAGGGTTGAGTCGATAGACGATGCCATTTTTGTCAGTCGTGGGGCGGGGCTTGCTGTTTTAGTTACAACTAAACAACTAAACCCCCCACCCCCCCAATCGACGCCTACGACGACGATGCCATCGTCCATCGCGATTGGTTATGCCAAATTGGTTATATAATAGGTTATTCCCACATGCCATCAAACGTAATATCCCTTATTTGCTGGTTGTAGTGGAAAAACCCATGGCTGAAACAGATGTTTCCCTCTTGTTGAATAATCATCCGCTCTCCTATTGTTGTTTTTTGAGACATAATAGGAAACTGCAGGAGGAAATTACCGCTTGTTTTAATCCTAGTTGAAATGCATTCCCCTTGTGGGCACTGGCACAACCTTGCACCTGTGATCTAGATGGTGGTTTATGCCATTGCAAATATTAATGAAAGCAAAGTTCAGCCCTACTAAAGATCTGTCTTCAACATTCTTATCCCAAGTGTTTGTTCGGAAACGGCACTGTAACTCCTTCACGTAATTTAAAATGACAGCCTCTTATTTCGCTCCGTCTTGACAGGCTGCACTTAAAAGCTATGGTTGGTTTTATTACTAGCTTCATAACCTGTTTGCACTTTACTCATCAAATTGTAGTTTTTGAGCTCTTGCACACATATAATTAAAACGACCTCTTGTCATAAAGCAGTTTAGAAGTTTTCTTTTCCTCATTT
>JAUCMU010000063.1:21207533-21235105 GCA_032275025.1 Enteromius treurensis
GTCTCAGTTTGTTCTGTTACTTCATGTCATTCCAGACAGACTGGATGATGATCAGATCTCTGTGTGGAGCACTGGCTGTTGTCAGACTCATTATTGCAGACAATAATCGCACTGCATTGTTACAATTAATGATAAAAAATAACGTTTGAAAATGTAAACTGATATTTCCAACTGACACGCTTCTGCAGAAGATAGAAATAAAAAAATTTCGTAGGTGAAAATACTAGTGGCCTAAGACTTTGGCATATTGGTGTGTCTAATATAACACTATAATATTATGTGAATAAATAAGAAATACTTAAATAAATAAATAAATATTATGTATAATATGTATGCATTTATTTCTGCATTTAATTATTCCATTATGTATTAAAGATTTATTTATATATTTCAATGGTAATTTGGCCCTCTATATAGAAAATGTATTTTAATAAAAGTATGAATATATACATATTTTCATAAAAAATACATATGTGTCTGTGTATAAAACTATTGTGTCTAAAAATATATGTATCTGAGCAAGCTGATAAACACATACCAGTAATTTTAATATATAATTGTATTTTATTTTAAATAAATTAATAAAAAATGTAATTATTACATTTTCGAGGGGTGAGAACCAGGTAAATCAGTAAATGACATTTTTTGTGAAATGGAGATTTTGAATTCTAAACAATTCTAAACAACTGAAATGATGAAACTACTCTAACTGAAGCAATCAACTTCGAAATGAAAAAGAACGAAGCATAAATTAAACATTCATAGCGTCTCTTAATCATTGCAATGGTCATTTTTAAATTCCACGCACTGAATCACACCAACACGCTACACCGTGTCACCATCTGCGCGTAAATGCGACATTCTCCTGTAAAGAGCTTGGCACTTGGACGCTTGCCTGGAACCCTCTGTAGTTCCCTATCTGTTCAGATGGTGTTTATGCTAAAGCACAGTCCCTAATGGACTTTAAACAGTACGGGGAGCATCCTGAGCACCGAGCCCCGTCTCACGCATTAGGCTCAATGGCTTGCGTGAGATGACATGTTATGACCCCTGCTGTGTGCGAGTCCCCGGGGGGTGATGCCACCACGGCCGCGCTGGAGACGACTTAATCATACCGAGAGAGGGTGGAGACGTGGAGGTGTCGAAAAACAGCAGTTTCTAGGGATGCAAATGAATGCGAAATGAGAAAAATGAATAATTATGAGTTTGCAAGTACTACAACAATTATGCACGCTCTCTCTGCATCTTTAAAAGACGAGGGGAGAAGCTATTTTGTGATTATTATCAGAAAATTTCACACTTTCTTTCAGCAGGGAATTTAATCTTGCACATAACGAAAGCAACAAGTGGCCCACATCGGCCTCCCAAGGAAAGTATTGAAATTTAGCATTAAAATGAGATTCAAATTAGCAAATCGTTTTTGATACGAGTTTGAATGCAACAGCAGTCAAATTTACAGGAAATTGCAGGACTCTGATGATTTTGGTGGTGTAATTTTCTCAATGTTAGTTTAAGATTTCACTTAGCGCAGGCAGGGACACTCCAATTACGCTGCACAGGGAGGACTTTAAGAAACGCGATCGGGGACCTGCGAGTAAAATGACCTGTTAAGAGTAATGATACTTCATTTTCATTTGCTTTTCAAATCTGCAGCAACTGACAATCAAGACTTCAGAGCAGGCGCAGTTTTATAACCTAATTAAGCAAAACAATCAAATGGAAAATATCCTTTTCACTTTCCAGAACAAAAGAGTCAATTTAAACAACACAAAAATAGACACTGTGTTTGAACTGACTGTGTGTTAAATATTTTACTTTTTTATTCACAGTATATCATCTCTAAGCATTTATGACATATTGTGTTGTGTTTAATTAGACTTTTTGTTCTGGAAAGTGAAAAGGATCTTTTTTTATTTGATTTAATATATAAAACGCATAGCTTGTGCATTAATTTATACATTTTTCAAATATCAATATAAATATATCTAAAATATGTGTCAAATGTCCAGTTGTGTGTTTATGCATGTGTATAGCTTTATATATATATATATAAAAATTGTGTACATACAGTAGAAAAATATATTAATACAGATATAAATATATCTAAAATAAAGAAAATATATCATGAGTATCATGTTCTTTCATGTATTTATGCATGTATGTGTGTGAGTTTATATAATGTAGAAATATATCAGATGTATTTAATACATCAATATATGTAAAAACCTTCAAATATTATATACAGTAGTCAACATTCGAAGTGGATCAAAACCTTTCATCAAAGTTGTCCTAAGACAAGAATAGGTATTGTTTTTGATTTTAGGAAAACTTTGATGAAAGGTTTTGATCCACTTCGAATGTTGATTACTGTGTGTGTATGTATGTATATATATATATACACTCACACACACATACATACAAAGTAACTAATGTAAAACTTCAGAGCGAATTCACAATATGATATGCATATGTTTTCAGGAATTTTGGCCTAAGAGTTGAAGTTAAAGACCCATTTAATACAGTAAGATAATAAGACAATAGGATATAGTAGTGGCAGTGAAATAGTCCAAGGATAAAAAATGCAGAATTTTTAGGAGCCAGTATTGTTGTTTGCACTCTCACATTCTTTTATAATGCAATAAAACAGGCATTTGTTGCCAACTAAATGCACTGTAACTGAAATATACAAACGGGAAAGCCTCATATACTACTTTTTTGAACTGCTTGTTGGATGTGTAGATGGAGAGCTCTGGCTAGCCAGCTGTTCTCAGGACTGTCTGATCAGAGTGTGGAAACTGTTTGCCAAGACTGCCACTGAACCTGACCAGCAGACTGATGCTGTTATCAAGATGAAGGAGAATGTTTTTCAACTGTCAGGAGATGGTGAGGCTTTAGTTGTGTTGTAATTTAGTTGTGTGATGACTTGTATGTATTGTTTATTGAGTTGATTAGCTGCTTGATTGTCTGTTTTGAAACCATGTCTTATATGTTATTAGTCCTAAAATAAACTTGCCAGCATCCAAATGCAAGTAAAATTGACTTGGTCTAATAAAGACTTCAAGTAATGGAAAATGTGTAGGTATAATAATATGCCCCTCATTGCTTATTTCTTTCTGCTGTAGAGTTTGCTGTGACTCTTGAAACAGTGTTGGCTGGCCATGAAAACTGGGTCTATGGGATTCACTGGCAACCTCCTCGTGTCAAAGGTATTTCTGCATTTCATTTTAATGCGCTATTACATTATTCCCATTTTTATGTGTTACATAATCTATATTGTTTTCATTATTTTTGTTTGTATTTATCCAGTCTCCTTCTGTTTTGTAACTTGATGTCTCCCCCTGCAGGTAACACAATGGAACAGCCCCTGAAGCTGCTCTCTGCCTCAATGGACAAGACCATGATCTTATGGGGGCCAGAGGAGGATTCAGGCGTGTGGGTTGAGAAGGTAAAGTCACCTTGTTTACTACTTAATAAATACTAAAAACTGTAAAAATGTAAAAGATGGATTAGAAGAATGCAGTAAAGTGCATGTGGAAATTATGGAATGTAGAGAGAAAAAATGAGACTCAGAAAACTCCAGAGATGTGTCAAACACATTGTGCTTTGACTGTATCAAAAAGTATGCACTCGTACACACACACACACACACTGACGTATATCTGTATCTATCTACCTACCTACCTACCTACCTATATATATATATATATATATATATGCACATACTGCAGGAGGGATTTTGGCCCACTCCTCCATACAGATCTTCTCTAGATCTTCTCTTCCTCCTTTGTACAAGAAGGAACAGGAGGAGCACTGCCAGAGCCCTCCATGAGGGTGGTATGAGGGCCCGACATCCACAGGTGGGGGACCGTGCAGGACATTTGGCATTTGCCAGAGAACACCAAGATTAGCAAATTCGCCACTGGCACCCTGTGCTCTTCACAGATGAAAGCAAGTTCACACTGAGCACATGTGACAAACGTGACAGAGTCTGGAGATGCCAGTGAAGAAGGTTCTGCTTCCTGCAACATCCTCCAGCAAGACAAGTTTCGCAGTGGGTCAGTAATGGTGTGGGGTGGCATTTCTTTGGAGGGCCGCACAGCCCTCCATGTAGTCGCCAGAGTAAGCCTGACTGCCATTGGGTACCGAGATGAGATCATCAGACCACTTGTGAGACCATATTGGCCTTGGGTTCCTCCTAATGCAAGACAATGTAAGACCTCATGTGGCTGGAGTGTGTCAGCAGTTCCTGCAAGACGAAGGTTATGAACTGGCCCCGCCCGTTCCCCAGACCTGAATCCAATTGAGCACATCTGGGACGTCATGTCTCGCTCCATCCACCAACACTACATTATACTACAGACAGTCCAGTCGTTGGCGGATGCTTTAGTCCAGGTCTAGGAGGAGTTCCCTTAGGAGACTATCCGCCACCTCATCAGAAGCATGCCCAGGCGTTGTAGGGAAGTCCTACAGGCAGGTGAAAACCACACACACAACTGAGCCTCATTTTGACTTGTTTTAAGGACATACCATCAAAGTTGGATCAGCCTGTAGTGTGTTTTTCCACTTCTATTTTAAGTGTGACTCCAAATCCAGACCTCAGTGCGTTAATAAATTTGATTTCCGTTGATATTTTTGTTGTCAGCACATTCAACTATGTAATTGACCGTAAAAACATTTTAATTGACACAAAAAACATGGAAATATAGAAAAATTAAAAGTAAAAACAAACCAAAATAATAGAAAATAACACTACATAAAAGCCAGACCAGGAGCATAATGGCTGAATGCAGCATCAAAAAAGAGAGTAACCGGATGATCTGTGGGACCTTGCAGATTTACAGACTGAAAGCTTTTATAAAAGGCACTCCGGTGCAAAACCGTGTAGTGCCTTATAAACTAATAAAGAAATTGAAAACTAGCATAAAGGCTTTAAAATAGGCACAAAATCTAGTTCTAGACAAAAGATGTCTCAATGCAAACCCTACATCAATGGCTTCATTTTTTTTTTAAACCAGATCAGGCTCCTTCATAACCCCATCCTGAGGTAATTTCCTTCCTGCCTTTCATTACTCACTGGTTGCCAGTCATGGACTTCTAGAATCCGCAGCAGGGGCAGTAAGTGCTGCACAAGCTCCTCTGTTACGCTCTCTGGGTCTTGCAGGGAACATCTGCCCGGTCTCTGCTAACTGCGTCGAATTTAACCCACACACTGAGAATTGCACAGATAAGCTTGTTCTCGTCCATCTGTGTGAGGGTCTGTGAATGATTGGTGAGTTCCTCTCAGAAATAGGGTGGCGATATAAACGTTTTTTTTTTTTTTTTTTACATTTCAGTCATAATAGGACATTTTGAGTGGCATTGCAGCAGCAGATAACAGGCTTGACTTCATGGTTGATTAATAAAAGGTTCTCACTTTGATCTTGGCATGCAGACATAGGTCTCTGGGCTCAGATCAATGGCTCCTGATTCTGACACTTAGCTTGTTGTAGTACGATGACGCGTGTGCTTTGTCGTACTAAGGCTTGTCCAATTAAAAATGAAAGACAGTGAGTTGTAAGAAGAAAGAGGTTGATTTCAGGTCTTGTGTTGTACCTGAATGCAGTGGGGGTTGTTCTGCATCCGTTATCTTCTGCATTGCATGTGTCTTCTGGATAGAGCCATAAAGGGCATAAGATATGAGCTAGGTGTGAACTGGGTTATCAGATGTGTTTGAGCGTCTTTGAACTAACAGATTCATGGATACAAAGGAAATAAATGTGGGTTATCATACTTCCTGATTTCCACCCTCTGATCCCCTACTTTCACTTCAGCTTTAGCTCAGGTTAAGAGATAAGCAACAGATTGAATGCGTACTTGGCTATTACTATGTAGAACAAAACTGAAAAGGGTTGTAGTATGAATGCCCTTTTGCAATAAACAGAAATAATTGAAGAGTTTATTTGCAAAAACTGAAAACTCCTGATTTTTTTTTCTTTTTTTTTTCTTTTTTTCTCAGAAATATTTTTTTATTGCACCTACCCAGTAATATCAATCAAAATGCAGTTGGATTGTTTTGACTAAGTTCCTGTTCTGCATTTCACACCAAGAGTTTTTGCTGCTGATCTTTGTTTAAATTCCACTATTTATTGGCCTGGGCCCGCCCATGCTTCCTGTGACGCTACATAAATTTCGCAAGCAAAGTTAGTCTGGCAAAGCTGCCTTTTTAGAGCATTTCAGATTCCCAAAAAAGTGGGAACCAATGAGAAACGAGCTCCCCCGCCCCCGGCACGACAGAGGGGGGTGTAACGCGATGACGCAGCAGTTCTGCGGCATTCAAACATGGCGTGTACCGAGCAGCAACAATCGTTCGACTCTGCTGTTGCAGGTGTTTTGAGAAATTTTCATGACAGGTTTTTTCATGACATTTTCCTACTGCTTTAATGAAGCTAGCTACAATTGGTTACAGTGGCTTCAGGTTTCGTCGCTACGCATTCGTCATCGGAATGAGTGGTCTGATTGGTTATATATTCGTCCAGTACTATACAGAGGCATCTGATGGACGCAGGTTAAGCCTGCCTCCCAGAAGGCGGGTAGTACGGTAGCTTTGCCAGACTAAAGCTCCTATGAGCTTTATAATCGCAGAAGCCAGGCTACGAGATTGCCTTCCCTGCAGCTGACATAATGTTTTGTTGAGATTTCGGCCATACCTTACATTACAAGAACTTGTGAGCACCCCATATGGCCATTGTGCTACGGGTGTCCCAAGTTTGAATCCCCATTTGTGGATATTTCCCAATCCGATCCCCTCAATCTCTCCCACTTTGCTTTCTCGCTTGCTATCCTATTCAGATAAAAAGGCAAAAACTACAAGTCAACTTTGTTTCATATTGCACAAAAAGGTAATTGCTGTGTTTTGTACGGTGTGCAATGCTAGCACGGCTATACCTCAGTTTCCAAAAATGTACGCATAGCCATGCATGGACGCCAATTTTATCATAAATAGTGGTTTATTACGATATCTATCAATACACATGCAGCCAAACCAAGACCACTTTTTTCAACTAAATGGACCAAAATTAGACATAAATCAGACCCTTGTGTTACCAATTTTTATATTTAACCGCTAAGTTACCAGCGCAGCTCATCAGTCAAAAGGTTATTGTTCATAATCCTGTCTGCATGGTTCACATTATATACAGCTCAGTGTCGAGAGTGCATAGCAGTTTTGGTTCGACTACCTGTGCAACAAAGCTTTTTAGAATTGTCATTTTAATATGGCCATGCTTATGGTTCGTTTTAGATGGAGCACAATCTGTGTGACTCAACCACCAGAGGCAGGGTAAAATCATGAGCTTTGCTTTTCCTTTGGGTGTGTATGTTTACAGCTTGGCTCCAACGCATTGTCAGTTATAGTAGTGAAAGGCGTTGGCTGCTCTTTTGTAGTTGAACATATAATTGTGTACTTTTGATATAAGCAGCGGTTGCCTAAATTTAGTGTTTTCTTTCTTTCTTTCTTTCTTTTTTAACTCTCAAGTTTACAAGCTTCACTCCACAGAAATGAGCTGCAACCTGAAGTCGGCTTTTCAGTTCAACGAATTCCTTGATTGCGCAGAGTTGAACAGAAACGGCCAAATGCATTCTTGTGGTGGAAAACCCGTTATGCTTTATGCCTGCCAGTTTTAGCATAAAAAAAATCGCTAGCTATTTTCAGTCTTACCAGTGTGGTAACCACAGAGAAGCTGCTTTTTTTTTCTCGTAACCTGCATTAAAAATAACAAACATTAAAGCCATTTTAATCAGGTTCACAAACAAATGACTCATCCTAGCAGGTTCTTTGTAATGAAGTGGTTAATGGATTGTCACAATCTTAACCAACGTCATTTATTTCACTAGGTTTTCCATCTTAAAGCGAGAGCCCTTGCTTTACTTCAAAGCTTCTCATTATGTATGGCAGGTTAACTAGGTTCTATTGAGTTCCATGTCAATTAACTGCTCCTGTGGATTGAGGTTATAGAGCTTCACTTCAAAGGATTTTTTTTTGGTGTTTTGGTCACTCATTGCTGTGACAGCTTCATAATAAGGACGGGCAATGGATCGTTACTGTGACTCCACATCGTGGGTGTATCCAGTGTCTGCGTTCTAGGTCCCATTCTAGCCAAATGCCCCCACTGTCTTGAACTCTGACCTCTCTGAACTGGGAATACAAATGCCGATTCACCTTTAGGCGGACACTGTGGGTTTCTCAGGCGTTCCTGTGGTCTGGTTAAATGGTTTTGTCATACTGGAAAAGATTCTGGAAATACAAAATGGACGCTGCGTGAAACAGAACATCTAGATTAAACAATGAAACAAAAGTTTTGTATGCTCTGACAGTATTCGTTTTATATATCTCGTAGTGCGTATTTATTTATTCTGCATATTGCAGATAGTTTCAGAATATTATTACAACAAATCACACATTGTCATTTTTAAAGCAAAACTTTCTGATGTTTTTAGATGTTGATGGATGAAGCAAACAATTTATTGTATCATGGTTTTGAAGGATTGGCTAATGATCTTGAGACACTGTCCGTTTTGCAGTGACAGGTCCTTGAGGGCCACAATTGCTGAAGATCAAAGACCCAAAGATCACTATTGAGTGGTCTATTATTTTCCATCCTCCTGCCAGTTTAAGGTCCCCTGAGCTGTCTAGTGATGTCAGGCAGAGGTCAGAGGTTAATGAAGTGTCCTTTGTTGTTCACAGGAAGAGACAGTGTTATTTAGTCCAGTATATCCTAGTAAGCTAACAGGAATCTCCAGAGGTCCTCAGACCTTCTCATCCATCTGGGTCTCAGACTCCCTCTGGTGCTGTCATGGGAAAGACCAATGTAAACTGCCTAGCAGCGACTCATAAACTTTAACCTAAAAGTTAAAGTTAGCACTTTGTCATTTCTGCACTGCTGGTGGCATTTTCTATAGCAACCACCCAACACCTCCTGTCAATGGCTACATAAACTCCAGACCCCTCTCTTCAAACTGTCCTGTTTTTTAGTTACAGGTTGTTGTGCAATTCAAACGAATATGCCAGTGTTTCTGAACATGGGACCTGATTTATACATGCTGATGAGAGTTTATTCCAGAGCACAGCATACTCTCCTCACAGGGTTATATAGACACATTCCACAGCGTCCAGTGAATGAACAAACAGCCCTCTCATTTCTTTCTTGTGACACATCAGCCACGAGCCTTTACTGTAAGAGAGAAGCTCTGAATCCATTTAGGTTAACAGCCATGCTGCTATGATGTAAATATCAGCTAAGAAAATGAATGAAAGGTCTTTATTACTGAGCACTGGACACCATTGGACAGTCATTACTTTGGCACTATGTATTAATATACTTGAAGAAAACTCAAATATTTATGAATATGTCTTTATCTTCATGTGAAGCTTACACTTGTCTTCTGTGTTCTTTCTCATTCGTCGTAGAGTTACTGGGCTCCTCAAAGAGGCTGAACATCAACTATCAGGATCCAGACGGGTGAGTCATTGTGGTGTTTTTTGTGAATCTCATAAGAAATCAGGTCAATAACATAATAATTAGGTCAAAACACAGACGTTGTGAAGTGTGCACGCCAGTCAACCTTTCCCGTAAGGTCACAAAAACTCAGAAGTGATCTGACTAGAAAAACTCCCAGAGGACTATATATTTGTTTGTTTTATGACACCTCAGTGGACCATCAATACTGCTGTTATATCAAAGTTTAATGACCATTAGGGTCAAAAGACAGTGGCAACATGACAGATGTCTTGGAATGTATTTATAACCTGCACCTGCTCACCAATGGATGAGTTGTTCCTCATAAAATAATCAAAAAAATTCATCATTTTGTATGCAGAGGTAATATTCAATAAGTCCTTAATGGTTAATGGTCAAAATTAACACTTTAGTATATGGGCCAATCCTCACTGTTAACTAGTTGCTTATTAGCATGTCTATTAATATATTGGATGTTTATTAGTACTAATTCTGCATGACCAAATTCTACATCCCTAATCCCAATAGCTAGACTTAACATTGACCTTACTAACTATTAATAAACAGCAGAATTAGAAGAGGCGATAGTCATAATGATTGATTTGTAAATAGCAAGAATTATACCATATAATAAAGTGTAACCATAATTTCTAATACCTTTATTTTGATTTTAATTTGAAATATCATTACTCCAGCCTTCAGTGTCACATGATCCCTCCGAAATGCTGATTTGCTGCTCTAGAAACATTTGTTACTAGTACTATTATTATTTTGTACTATGCTCGTTATTCAAAGAATCCTGAAAAAGTGCAATGTTTCCAAAAAAAAGCAAACTACAAAAGAACAGCATTTACCTGGAACATTACTTCATAAAAGCATTCATTTTATTTAGAATAATTAATGATTAGTGACATGTGAGATGAGCTGCTTATGTTCTCTTCACTGACAGCATCACATCCTGGTCCCGTCACTTGAGAGTGTCAGTATGATCATGTGCAGGCATGTTGACTTCCTGTGTGATTTATCATCCCACTTTGATTCGTTTTGAAATTGACAGGACAGCTTGTTGTTGAATCACACAGAGATCCGAGTCAGCACACCTCTTAATTACTGAATTCCACCCCTCTGTATACTTTTCCCAATAAGGTCTCATGTCTGTGATTAAATTTTTCATTTGGCTTTATGATATTGAATTGTATGTCCATTCTATAACTAATCATACAAAGTTGTGTACTTTCATGTAAGCTTTTTCCATTTTAAATGTGCAGATTTCCCCATGCCTTGAAATAACTCATCTGTCTTTATTAAAAATAATCATGTTTGGCCAACTTCATGTACACACTAAGTGCGCTACAAACTATTCTTGTTTATAAGACTGAAGGCTTTGAGCCAGATGCTTTACCTGTGTCTCGTCTTAAACTGACCACTATCGTTGTTCACACAGTCCATTAAAACATGCTATGTCAACAGTGTCTTTGAGATAAGATGGGCCTCTCACAGGGCTGTAAAAAGCTACATTGACCTCATATATTAAAGCCGAGACTATGGTGACATTTAGGTGCTTGTTTTTGGGTCGCCCCCCCCCCACCTCTCTTGTCATAAAGAAGAGAAAGAGGGGTGGGCCGGTCGAGGGGTCAGAGATGGCCATTCGTGGATAAGGGCTGTAACGAATTAGATAGGAGTGTTTACAAAGCACCGAACAGCCATTATTGAGGCCGGATAGGAAAGGCAAGAGGAAAACAGGGAATGATGGATGAAGATTTATGGGAGTTGTTGAGTGCTGATTTCTGCTTTCATATACCACCGGTGTGAACCAGTCTGCCACTTTATGGCATTAAAGCACTATAAATAGATAGCAGGGTTAGATTAGCTGACGTCTCAGGTCTTTAAAGCGGTCTACTCTTTAGTTTGAACAAGATGCATCGTTCACATTGTTTTATTTTGTTTTGCTAAGTTGCCATGGCATCTACTGACCCGGGTTTTGTTATATAACATCTCTATTTAATGGAAATTTACTGACAGAAGAGGAAAACAGGAAAAGGGGTGAAAGGATGTAGTCGAGCTCAATCCGAGTGTATGTAACACAATCATGCAGGGACCTGTATCACTTATTAATGCGAATGAAGTACATAGACTCATCCGTGTGTAGGCAGAAGCTTCAGGCTGTCTGGAATCTGAATCTTACAAAATATGCCACATACTTGGGTCATACGGTACTTTCCAAAATCAAAAGAAAGATATTATATACATATATATATATATATATATGTTATACATAAAAATGTATTTGTACAAGATTATCTTGTTACAATTAACAAGTTTCTAGACTTTAATACAAAAGTAAGTAATTTTTTAAAAATACTAATTTGCTAGTATTTTTATTAATTAATATGTTTATTTATGCTGATTAAACAGATACTCGCCACTAAAGAGATAGTAAACAGACTTTCAGTTTTTATGTTGTTTGTACATTAATGTGAGTATTGCATGTTAAGTTATTGTAAAAATTTTAAAATGCATGGTGTTTTAAATTCTTAAAAACAAACCGAAACATATTTTTTAAATAAATATATACTAAATATTTATTATTTTTTGAACATGTTTGCATAAGATACACCCATCTAAACTTGCAGCTTTGTTAGGAAAGCCTTGTTTCTGCATGCCACTCAATGATGACCTCAACATGCATCATAAGCTTGTACTTTTGATTGTGAAAGTTTTTTAATGTTTTTGCATGCCCAGGTCTGTTAGTAAAGCAGAACAAATTAAATGTGGGGTTTGGGGGGGTGGACAAATAATAATAGGGGTGTAGCGTCAAAGGTTTTACTTGTCTGTGAGACAAATTAGTATTTGAGCCGCCTTTGACTTTCTGGGGAACTGTTGGGATTTGTATGGGGGGCGTTTCCATGGCAAACATCCTGGAATGTGTGTGAATGAATGGCAAGGCCGGTGTGAGAGGGACTCTTTGGAGCCCTGTCCTTTGTCCACCCAGGGCAGCGCTGCCAGGACGCATCAAATCCGTCCTGACATCCCGAGAAATGAAGGCAAAAATGGACAGGGCTTGTAACACAAGACCCTCGCTGAGTTCTGGGAACTTTTCCGAATTGTGTGTTTGTGGGTAAATCAACAACTGCTCAATATCGCTGCGGGCAGCCACTGGACTGTCTGACCCACTCTTGATATTTCCTGGGGTGCAAAACTGTGTTTTTGTCTGGCATTATGGCCAAATGCAGCCAACTTGTGTAGCTGATGAAGAACATGATAATATTCCAATTAACTGAACAAGTTTCATTGTAAGAGGGAACACTTCTAAATATTAAGGCCGGTAGTTAAGGCTTAATGACACTTAATTATTGCTGAATATGTTTACAGTGTTTATAAAACAGCCTTTGGGTGTACCTGTACATACATATTGCCTTAAATCATTATTGTAGGCAAGGTTCAACAATAAGAATGGCCCAAGGCCAGATGCCGGTACTCCTGTCGGACCAGTGCTGCTTGACACAAAATGCTGTGTTTGATGTTGTGTTACAAGATTTAGTTTTCTGAAACGTGTGTAAAATTATTGCTGAAATTGTGCTGAATTAAATGTTATTTAGATTCAATTACATTTTAGTTAAAAGCCGTGCTAACCTTTGAGGAATTGGCTGAAATGTAAATTATATTAAAAATACAGAAAATAAATATTTATTAAAAATCACAAAAAAAAAAAAAAATCTAATTTGAATGTATTTTTACATGTATTTCGCTTTACATTAGAGCATCATTATTTAATATTAGTCAATTGATTAGCTAACATAATCTCCCAATTTAATTCTTTAATCTTAGGTTTAAATTCAAATATTTACAGTAATAGAACGTCACTAAAATCTAAGTAATCATAAGCTTTGTGTTATATAAATTGCTTTTTTCATCTACTCAAGCTAACATAAGAGTTTTATTTTTTATTTTTTAACAAAGTTTAAGAAGTTCTGTAGCAAACATAGCTTTTGTTCAATAATAACGTTAATGCATTAACTAAGATTAACTAAGGATATTTTACTGTAAAGTGATGCCTATTGGTCTTGTATTGCTTTTCCACTTTAATCTAAGGTGTGCCACCTACCCAAATCCAGACCCACATGGAATATCAAATTTGGGGGTTATCAAATAAATGCTTGTTATCCAATAACCCCCATGATGGGGGTTTCAATTTTGCAGAAAATTGAGTTGTGTGGGCACAGGCCTTGTGCGGGCCTGCTCAAAACACAGAGGGCATGAACTCACTTTTCTCCCCTCCTACTGTATGTCCCAGTTGTGAGGCAGATGTTGCCGCCTTATATTATATTATGCATATTGCTTTGTGCCACGGAGCCTCTGGCATTCTCAATTTCTTGCCTTAACCTGCCCTCTTGTTGTAGTGCCATGGAATGTTCTCAGACTTTGGAGATTTTTGTACAGTAATTAAGTATAATTAATTATACTATAATAGGATCTTTTTACTGGCAGCTACTAGTCCAGTGGAATTTATATCTGGTACTTTAATGCAAATTCCTAATATAGAACCCTGTATGTATTGTCTCTTCGGAGCAAGGATTAAATCGGCCAACTTCTGTTTTTTAGTCCTAAAATTTAACCTCTATACCACACTACCTCCTTTAATCCTCTACTTAAACCTTGGAATGAATTATTCTTTTTCAGACCTTCACAGCTGTCGTGCCATTTCTCATGAGTGTCGAGAACGTCCACTGTAAAGACACTTACACGTCAAGCTGATTTACATCAGAGCGTTTCTGCCAAGCATGGCCAAATTTGTGTCTTGTGTGATACAACACAATGTGAAGGTTTGACACTAGCTTGTGTTTTTGAGGGTTTAGAGTCTTTGCAAAGTTCCAGCTCTTCAAAAGCTCAGTCGGCAAAGTGTTTGACCCCTTAGCTGGAGTCTGAGTGTGTTCATGAAAATAATCAACTTGAGCCGTCACATTTATCCAGTCTGATCTATTTCCGCTCTACTTGTCTATGTCGTCCCATTTCATATCTAATAGACACAGCAGTCAGTTCTGAGAAGCCAGTCTGAGGCAGTGGGTTCAGGAAATGAACACCTCCTACCCCATATGGATTGAGTAAAAAGCCTCTGACTCTCTGCTTTTTGTTTGATAAAACGCCGAGCCAAAATACCTGCACTGCAAAGCAAACCACATAAGATGTTCCTCTTGATAAGATGAGTCAGGCATGTTAGGCAAAGCTTCCAGACTGATGCTGCAGACATCTAGAAATGTAAGATTTGATTGTGAGCTGCCAAGGTAGTCAGCTATTTGAGGCATTGTAGCTACTCCGGACAAAATGTCTTTTCTCAAAAACTGGCAGCTTGACTTTTTAAGCCTTTTAAGATGCCGCCTTTTGGCCAGTTTCTAAAGCAACATTGCATATAATCTTTGCAAAGAAGGAAGCAAAAAGAACATCCATCCCAAATGGCAAACAAAAGTTGAAACTTCCATGGGGTTCCAAAATGGTCCTTTACGAGGTTCTGGTAGAATATTGAAAGCCTGCCTGAAAATATCAAGTTTCTCAGACCGAATTGAATCATAGTCTGAAGCTTAAATCAATTCTGAGACTGTGGCTATCGTACACTATACAATTTTATATGAAGTTTGTCAACTCTGACTTTTGTAAAAAAAAATTGACTTGTCCAGACTGCAGATCAGACCCCAAATCTTGGCAATAGTGGTGTAGTGTATGGAGGATTGCAAAGAGGTGGAACATTTCTGGTAATAATTTGGAAAGTTTCCATAAATTTACCAGTAATGTTTTACTCCTTTGCATCCCTAAATGTTGGCAACTGATAGCAAGGCTTTACAGCAGAGTTGACCTCTCATACACAATACCAAAGAGTTGTTGTCTTAGTTTCACAGGATGCTTTCATGCACCCTAATGAAGTAATAGCTGCCAAGCTGTGACTTGACATTTAAAGATGCTAAGGGGGAAATGTAAGCTACTCAGTCGCTGGTGCACGGTTCATTCCAAAAGCACCACAGTGCAGCTTGGCTCATTCTTTATTAGGCCACTTGTGCCTCAAGTGACAGCTTCCCCTTCTAAAGTGATATGTTTGTGCTAATGGTCGACAGTGAGGACTTCACTAAGACAAGACTTTGGAAAAAGATTTACATCTGGGACGTCTGAAGCATTTGAGTGGGGTGTCTGAAGACAGGTCTTGCTTTGATTTCGGCATGTCCGAACAAAATACATCCACCCCAGACAAGTAGCATTTTCATTTGTCATACTTCTGTAAGCATCAGATCATATGAGAATGTCTGTGCCCAGAGGACACAGTTTTTTTGTTGCCTGAGCTTGTACTGAAATGAATAAATATTCCCCTTATCACCCTCTTTCTTTTTTTATTCGCCTCGTGAAGCCTTGTAAATTTCAGACTTCAGTCTCTAATTGTGCCACAGCTTGAGCAACACGAGGCACTTTTACAAGACATTGGTTTGTTGGCAATCTCACTTGTACTGGATTTTTTATTTTTTCATTCTCTTTATGACCACACATGGCCTCAAGTGGGGAATAATGAAGATGTAGCTGTGCTCTGGTATCAAAATAAGCTGATGAAAGTTATTGAGTGGCTTCTTTATTATTTGGCTGTAGCCTACATCTTTTACCGAAAGTATTGTTCTTTAGATGTCAATTGCTCTTTCTACTATTCTCTCCATCTGTTTAAAGTTTTCTGTTTTTTTCCCCCCATCTCAGGTTTTCAGCGTTGCATCATGCTGCTCTCACGGGCACTACAGAGTTGCTCTCTCTGCTGTTGGAAGCTCAGGCTGTTGTGGACATCAAGGATAGCAATGGTTAGAACTGCCTCCTCATTACCTGCAGCAACACATTGAGTAAAACTATACATTTACTTGCATATTAATCCATATGATTGATAGAAGCCTTTCATTCTGTTGACCTTTATACACCAGGGCCATTCAGAAATCAGTTAAAGAGATAATTCACTCAAAAAAAGATGACATTTTTGAACATTGGTAACCAAACAGTCCGGCTGCCATAGACGTTTTTTCTTTACTAAAGAACTCAGTCAGTACGCTTTAACATGACTAAGACAATATTCCGATCAAGAATCTACCATGTAAACAGAGATTTCTGAATTCCTTAATCGGGCTAATGTCATACTCAAAATAAACACAAATCGAATTAAGACATGGAGTATTCCTATTTTTGACGCATTATAGAAGTGCAGCATAGAAATGTACATACCTTTATCACACTATTGTGTTGTGTAGGACTTTTCGCAAAAGGACTTCAACAACACAGTTGTCTGTTTGCACATATAGCATAATGATTTGTTAACTGCACTTTAAGCTTTCGTCAAAAATGAAAAACCCATAATTGTATCATAATGGCATCATAACAAAGAGAAATTATATGTTTATATGTGAAATTCTTTAGGACGTCAGATTGCGTTGTGTAGGTACGTAATGACATGTGCGATTAATCAATCTATGTACTATAACATGTAAAACAGGAACATGAAAGAAGTATTCTAAAAGCTACTCTCACGTAAAATAATGTTGTCTTTTTCAGAATAAGGTCAATTATGTGATTACTGATGTCCATGTAAACATAGTCAGTGGCTGCTATCAATCACTATTTGTTAGGTTCAGTTGTGTTCAACAGCTGAAAGTAATTCACACAGGTTTTTATGGGTCAGTAAATTATAGTTTTTGGGTGAAATCTCCCTTTAGGTGAAGTATGCATTGGAATTAGGTTAGCAAAAGGATACAGAATAATATAAATTAAAACATTTGAAGTACCCAACATATAGAGTACATTTACATTCTACATTTATTTGCATTCTAGCTCATGTATTGAAATGGAGCCAATTCCTAAATGTTGTCCAGTCTTGTACAGAGCTTGCATAACTGTGTGTCAGAGATTTAATTCAGTATGATTTGCTCTTCAGGCATGCGGCCGCTGCATTACGCTGCATGGCAGGGTAAAGCTGACTCAGTGCTCATGCTGCTCAGATCAGGGGCCGCCGTTAACAATGCGTCTCACGACGGGCAAATTCCACTGCACCTGGCTGCTCAGTACGGACACTATGAAGTGGTGCGTACCCATTGACCGATTATTCCCAAACTTTTCCCCCCCAAACGCTGCACATTTTGCATGTTTCCTTATTAATAAAACACACCTGATTCAACTAGAGCTCATTTTAGAGACTGACATGGGTGTGTCAGACAAAAGTAACTCCTTAAATGGGCTGGCCTGACAATATTTTTCTACTAAAAAAATGATTCCGAATGTCCCTGTTTGAGAGTTGCTGGATACAGCACCTGTGAATCAACTGACATCACCTCACTGAAATGCAAAGAAATATGATATCTGCATTGACCCCAGCTGGGTTTTTCTGTTTATTAGTAATGGATCAGAGATAATATTCTGCCTGATTTTATCATTATTTTCTGTCTTTATTTATCATTCTTTAATTCCTTTCCCTCTCTGTTTATCAGTCTGAGATGTTGTTGCAGCACCAGTCGAACCCGTGCATTCTAAACAAAGCTAAGAAGACTCCTCTGGATCTGGCCTGTGAGTTTGGCCGAGCCAAGGTCAGTGAGCTCATCTCTTTAGGGACTTATCAGTGCTCATTCTTCATGCGAGATGTCATTCGTTACATCACTGTCACTATGGTTACACTGATCTCATAAATTACACGAGTAGTACCTAGACTTGCTTCTTGAGAATGAAAGGAACATTGCTGCTGTACATATAACAAACAAGAAGTAACCCCCATATAGCATAAATGAATCACCCTGTAGCAAATCTATACAGGTGGAGCTGGGGAAGGTGGAGGGTTTTTGACGTGTACTGCTACTGCTACAGCAAAACTGAACGCTGAGCAGCGAGCTCATTGCCTACACGCAGCAATCCTCCTCTCTCCTTCTGCCCTGACTGTGATTTGTTTTCCTGTCTGCTTTTGTGTGTCATTCATGTACCGGGTGAATAAGAGCTCAGATTTCAGTAACAGCCTTTTTTTTTTTTTTTTTACATGTTCTCGTGCACACATGCCCAGTGGTGTGTGATTTCACTTCAGCTGTGTATTTAGGCCTTTCTCGAGGTGCTACTTTATTGGTAGTGTGTATGTGTGGTATTTAATCAGCTGCTGTATTGAGGTATCAGGGCGAGGCTGAAGCAACTGGATAATGTCTTTCTGACGCGCAAGAAGTCCTCTCTGTACTGCCTGCTTTGGGTGTACCTTTGAAATGCACAGCAGTGAGGCTCCTTCAGTGTCAATAGAGTCATCGTGTATGATTATAGATTAGACGTATAATTACTGTTTTCCACATTTTTGAGCAACAGTAAAGTCATACATTATTTTGCTTGAGGAACGTCGTAATATTTTTTTCATGTATGCTGGCTATTAAACAGATTTTCATACACCTTATTCATTTTATTCGTCTTATTCATAAAAAAAAAAAACATCAGAAATGGTGGCAGACGTCACAACCTTGGCTCGACATTTTTCCTTTTTGCATACAGTTGATCACTTTGCTGCTCTCGCTGTTTGCTCTACTGTACTCTACACTATCCCGCAACTCCCTGTCTGACGCTCAGCTGAATCCAAACTGAATCCAAATCCAAACAACTCGTCTACTCAGCTCCAGTGACTCTGCTTCAGTGGACATACACTATTGGTGTTTGTGGCCCAGATGTTTTTTGGTGTGAACGGTCGCTTGGACACATTAGCATGACCTCATCCTCACCTGCGAGGCCTGCAAGCCAACACTTACCTTCCCAAGAGCCCTCAGTCTGTGTTTTCATAACACTCTCTTTTTCTCGTCTTTCATTCATAAATCTTGCTCTCAGTTCAGTTTTGAATTAAAACTGCACATGGCATTAGTAGAAGTGTTTTCTGTGTATTCGGTTTAGCCACAGTTTACAGAAGCTTTTTTTTTTTTTGGTCTAACATTTTGTAATTTTAGTCATATGTTGGATCAGCCTTTATTATAAGTTTAGGTTTTAGTATTTTATGTGCTTTCATATTGCTAGTTAATTTTTACTTAAATCAATTCATTTGTATATTAGTCACTTTAGTATGGCATATCAACGATTTCAGTTAGTTGGCAGTCCAATATTTTAATCTAATATGTTTGATTTGATTTAAATGACTGAAATACAGAGTTTTAGTTTACCGTAAAACACTGGTGCAAAATACCCTAATGACCTTTTTCGCTTTTGTAGGTGGCTCAGCTGCTGTTGAGCAGTAATATGGTTGCTTCTCTGTTAGAGGGAGATCGGAAAGACGGGTCGGACTCGAACTGTAACACTCCTCTGCACCTCGCTGCACGCAACGGACACAAGGACGTCATCCGGTGAGCCTTTGGAAACCTCTTGTGTGTGTAGCACATCTGTAGGCATAAGTCTCAGCTGTGTCGGGCCGTCCTTTCTCTCTGGAGAGATGGATGTGTCTCAGCTCTGCTGTGTTTACACCTCAATTGATTCTCCGGTTAAGGTGTTTTCCACAACTGTTAGTAAAGAAACAATGCTGCTAAAGTGTAAAAATGACTTTTATAATGCATTGTGATTGGCTGACAAACATTCACAATTCATGTGCACACTTGAGAACTAACATGGATTGAATTCTGTGTTGATGCACCAAGTTTCATCATTGCTTGTTAGCAGGACATACCGTTCAAAGCCAACACATGTTATTCTATTTAAATAACTTCTTCTTATTCTTCTGAGACAGGATGCACAGGCTGGCTTTGTCAAGCCAACTTCAAAGTTTGTTAAAAAAAAACCCATACTTGTCTCCTTAACATGATCGGGTTATCATTCTAGACTACTTTGGACATATTTATCGTTGCTCAAATAAAAACATGAAATAATCCTCTCCTCCAGTTTCTTATATAACTGAATATCAATCAGTATTTCATTTATTGGCTTGCACGGCAACGCATCATGCAAATGTTCCTCTCAAGCTGAAAAATTTCAGTGCGATTGAGGTGTATATCGTGTGTGCACAGTAATAGCACCACCTGCTGTGAATTCACATCTATTCATGGATTTGCATTGACTTTGTGTTCATGTGCGGCCGCCATGCTTCACAACACACTTATATTGATCTTCATAACATGCTTGCATGACACTTCTCAACAATTTGTGATGTTTACAATGTGCATAAATCATGCTTCACAGCATTCTTCATAATACTCTTATGTGACACTTTGCTACGTGCTTACTCTGTGCTTTACTATGCACTTCTGTTTATGTCAAACATAATCTGTAACCTCTCTGAAACGCTCGCTTGGAAGTAGGCCGGATATACTGGTTTATATATTTAATAAAAAGCTAGTCAGATGACACCTTACCACAGCTGCAATACTCTCTGAATGATGTGACATATACTTCTAATATAGTGAGTAGGTTTTCTGTTTTGACATAAAACACACCCGCTGTGTCATCCCAGCAGCACAGCAGACAGACACTGTACCCGCACAGCAGTGGACGAGACTGGGAAAGTTCTGGTGCCAACAGACAGTTAGTGTTCTCTCTGACTCATGTTCCCCCACATGATCATCCTGAGGGAGAGGAGCGTCCCAGACTCCCTAAATATGTGAGGATGTCTGGGAAGAGTGCATTTCTGACTAAACACTGCTGTTACTCATCACTCTCATTTACAAGGACACACGGCACTTCCTGTATCATCATGAAGCCCGGTTCTGCCACTTAAGAAAGAAAAGTATTTGATCAATCATAATGATGAAATTAAAAAAGTCATAATTATGACATTGAAAGTCAAACTTCTGTGTTGTATGTATGACTTTTTATGTCGTAGCAATTCATAATGGTAACACTTTATTTTATGGTTCATATTGGTGCATATTACTAGAATATTAGCCATTTATTAGTGCTAATTAAGCACATATCAATGCCTTATTCTACATGACCTTATTCTACTCGATACCTGAACTCAACAACTACTCTTAATACACAGCAAATTAAGAATTTATTGATGGAAGTTACCAAGTATTACCTATGCTGAAGTGTTACCATCATAATTTTTTTGTTTAAGAATGTTTGAAGTTTAGAAGGCAACATGTGCGTAATTATTATGAAAATAATGGCACAATTCCAAAGAGTGAAATAGAATCTGGAGATAATTTTCACATTTGACATTCGTGCAATGAGATTCATTTTTAGTTTGCAGTGTAATGACGTGTGTGTGTGCGTGCGTGTGTGCTACGGCTGTCACACTAACAGATCCCATCCTAATGCCTGGCATTCTCAGTGCAGCTCTGAAATTCCATCCTGCATTTCGACAGATGAGCGTCTCTGATTCTTCCTGATGTGTGTGTGTGTGTGTGTAAATTCCACAAGTCTGTGTGGAATACAGGCCCTTCAGTATGTAAATATAACACAGAATGCTAAAGAGGATGTCGTCTCCTCTCTGTGGAGTAGTAGTAGACTATTTCCGCCAGTCCATTCATTGACTTTCCATCTCTCTGTGTCTTCAGGCTTCTTCTGAAAGCAGGTATTGACATCAACAGAACCACTAAAGCTGGCACAGCGCTCCATGAGGCCGCCCTCTATGGGAAGATAGAGGTAGTGCGGCTACTCCTAGACGTAAGTTTATCTGTTTTTTTTGGAGACATCTCTACCACAGGGGTCACTGACCTTTCTGACATAGAATTTTCAGTTCACTGTAACATCCTGTCAAATGCTTCTTTTTCTTATTTCTGTGGATCGAATCCAAAATTATTTTCAGTAGTGATTTTTGAATTTTACACACTGAATGTGCTTCTGTGATTCGAAAGACAACATTTACCAATCTTAATATTTGTTTTTTGTGTTGGCAGAATGGGATTGATGTCAATATCCGTAACACCTACAATCAAACAGCCCTAGACATCGTCAACCAATTCACTGCATGCCACGCCAGCAAAGATATCAAGCAGCTCTTACGAGGTGAGATGCAATCTGACATTTATCTCAATAAGACTTTACTGACTGTGTGTTTGTGTTCATATTGCATATACACTGTATATGAGAGTGTGTACTTGGTGAGGTTTGTGTGTTTGGGAATGGCCCTTCTTTGGTTTGTAAATGGTTATGGGAGACATTTAAGCTGTCTTTTAGTAAGCAGCTGTTTAAACTCAGGATTATATAACCTGCTGCTTTCTCTGGCTAGTTTTGAGCGCATGAAAGAGACAAAAGACATCTCCTGTGTGTTTTTGTGTGCGGATGCATACCACAAATCTGCGGGGCCCTCCTATGAAACATAAGACAGGGCCCCACCCACAAGTACTGACATCATATGTGAACATGTGTAGCAGGATGAAGTTCTAATAGTGACAGTCATATTATTTTAGTAAACTTTCTGTTTACTAATTCCCTTTATAAAGGTGGCTTTTTAAACTTCACTATTTTAACAGCATATTGCATGATTCTTGCATGCAACATTTTTGAATGCAACTTACGTAATCTTCATGCATTCTGTAACATCTACAGCATTTATTGCTGTTTTGTACGGGTGGATATCAATAAATATTTGAGTTAACAGACAGCCCTTATCATAATGAGCACAGACGGGCTCTTCCCTGAACCTCTGACAGACTCAGAGAGAGTTAATAATTGATTCGGGGAGCCTGCTGTGTGTCTGTGTGTCAGCACATTCCTTCCTTCAGATGGCGGGACCTCACGAAACTATTTTAGGAACACCAATCTATTACATTATTTGCATTTGTGTAATTTTTCTCCAACCAAAACTCATAGATAAAAATATAATGGGGAAATGTATTTAAATAATCAAGCACTGTATAAATTACAGTATAGTTATTTAATATTTTAACAATTTATTTTTTTACAATTTTAAAAATATAGTTTCAAATTGTAAGAAAATGTGATTATATAAATAAATAATTTTTGTAATGGGATAAATCTTGTAGATCTATACGTTGTTGTTGTTGTTGTTTTTTAAATAAATAAAAATACATTTTAAAAATATTATATTCCATGTGTACTTATAGTCTTTTCCTTCATAAGGGATAGAAAATGCAGTTTGTACAGTATAAAAACCAATCCATCTATGTAAGTCCTATAAAACTTGGAAACAAGTGTAGTTTTCTCATGTCTTTTTGATTTTGCGCTGGACAATTTCACAAGATTTAACAATGTATTTTAATGTACAGTAGGTGGTATCTTCCAGGATCTAAACTCTCTGAACTATGGAAATTTCTGGCTTTGATTCAACAGAGATATGTGTTTGTGTGTGTGTGTTTTCAGAAGCTACAGGAGTTCTTCAGGTCAGAGCTCTGAAAGACTTTTGGAATCTTCACGACCCCACGGCCCTCACCATACGGGCCGGTGACGTCATCACGGTACGGCTGCTTACACGACTTCATTAAACCTCTTGTGTGTGTGTCTGTGCACTTCTCTTAAGTACTATACCAAACCCCTGTGCTCCCAGCCAGTCTATTCAGAAGCAGTTTCACTTGAACTGGGGCCAGATTTTTCTCTCTTTCCCCTTCCACGAGTTCTTTTTGTTCATAGCTTTGGTTTTTTGATGGCGCTAAAGATAAACTTGCAAGTGTTTATGTGTGAACTCAAACCAACATATATTTTCACACAGCATTGTTTCACAGGACGTTGTGGGCAGAATAATACAGTATAACTGGAGGGTTCGAGATGTATTTCATGAGCTGAATTATCTCGCTGTTGTTTTGTTTTCTTGCCTGCAGCTAGTATATGCTTTATGTTTGTTTGCTTAGGGTGGGCGGCTGGGGTTATGCTATCTAACTTTCAAAAGCTTTCGGATCATTCATTGTCTCTGAACTCCCAACCTCCTCCTCTGTTTTGACTGGTTGTCAAGGATGAGAAACGGCTGGATTAAAAAGCGAGCGGTTTGCGTTTGTAGCAGCGCGGATGAGATCACAAGTGACGTCAGTGTGTTCTGCTGTTGTGATTGACAGGTGATTGAGCAACACGTGGACGGACGCTGGAAGGGCCACATTCATGACACCCAGAGGGGGACAGACCGAATTGGCTACTTCCCTCCCTCCATAGTCGAGGTCATCAGCCGACGCTCAGGTACAATAATAACTTCAATTGTAGTAGGTTGACCAAAGCTTCACAGCCCGTGGTCGCTTTATTATACCCATTAACCCTGCAAATAACATTGTTGCCTTAACTGAATCAGTAACAAGCTGACTGATGTAACCCAGACGTGTCTCTTTCTTCCATCCCGCTGCTTTCCATGTAATAAATGTTAATCTCTAACCTCCATCCGCTTGCATTAACCCTCTGCTCCTGTCATGTGTGTGTTGTCCTGTAGGGGGCACCCTGTCACGACACGCCTCTCTGCCCACCCATAGGCAGCAGCTGCTCTCCAGGTCCGCCCTCAGTCCCAGCTTGAGTCTGAGCGGGGGCGGGACCCCTCACACTGATGACTCCTACACTTTGTACACCACTAACCCACACCTGGTCCTCCCACACGCCAACGGCCTGAGCGCCAACCCAGGTATACCCACTCGGCCTCATCTCTAAGGGTGCTTAAACACATGTTTCCACCTGGTATTGAGATGTTTTTCAGTGATCCAGTTACAAATGGTTAGCTAAGTCTCATGCTGTGTCCACCTGCCATTAAAATGGCTTTTAAATGCATTGATCACGGATCAACAGATATGTCCGTGATTGGCTACATTGCTCAATGTTGCAGAAACACATTGAAATAGAAACCGATCTCCGAAACGCAAACCATAACACACAGGAAAGTTTCCAATTCTGCAATAAAATGCCATTGTTACAGCTTTATCTGAGGGTGCTATTGATTTCATTTGAGGGTGCTTGCTCCCTAGAACCTACATCACTTTTGCGGAAGTGCTAAAATTTGTTACGTGGGTAAGTTATTGGGGAGGGATGCAAATAAAAAGGATCTAGAGAGCAGCTGCGATTTCAGCTTTCAAGTTTGAATCGTTTGTTTTGGTTTGTTTTCTTCCAACACGACCCAGGTTGTTAGGTTTCCTTGCTATGTTTCTGGACCTGTGAACATTACAGTTGCATTGCTGTCTATTAACAGCCAGGAAGCTCTCAGATTTGATCAAGAATATCCTAATTTGTGTTCCGAAGATCTTACGAGTTAGGAACGACATGAGGGTGAGAAATGAATAAAAGAATTTTCATTTTGGTGTAAAGGTTTTTAAGGGGTTAAAATTTGCAGGCTAATAAATGGTTTACACCCTTCCTCAGCCGATTTAGCAGCTAGACTTTATTTTATGTTACAGAGATAATGTAAACATGCACTAGCGAATAATGAAAGCCTCCAACTTTCCTCCAAATCTGACACAACTCATAATGTAAATAAAACCGGTAGGCTTACCATAGTAAAAGAATAGGACAAGAAACCATGTAGTATTGCTGTTTGAAATTTTCTAAATCTAAGCCAAAAGATTATTAGTCATTGGCAGTGGATATTATGGACCCTTGGGTGGGTTTATAGTTCTTCTGTGCGACAGATATAATAGAAACACCCTCTTTGCATATAAACACCACGCAGTGGCACACACTCATCTGAAGCCCCTGATTTGGAATGCACACGCCCTTATATTATCCGCCCACAAGACTGAGGCCAGTGGCCCAAAAAGTGTTTGTGTCTGCTAGGTGGGTTTCCAAGCAGTCTGTCCCAGCACATGACCCCCAGCATGGAGGACGTGTGGGTTTTGCGGAACTCCTGCGCTGGTAAGAACCGCTGCACTCCTCTCCTCTGAAACGCTCCTCCCCTGCGCCCCCTACTGGCTGCCACCCCCTCCCTGCTGCAGACAGACCCTCTGATTGGCTGGCCCGTCGGACGCCACACAGACCCAGCTGGTGTGTCCATCTCCAGATGTCAGCGTACCCTCTCGCTCCCGTAGCAGAACGTACTGTAGGTTGTGTGCTGTCATCTGTAAACCCCATCACCACATGCCTGTGGCTTTTCCCTGCTACCCCCACCCAATCCTGCCTGCTGCTTGTGTAAAAACCCAGCCCCTTGGCACAGTGGGTACAGTGTCCTCACAGCTGTGGGGTGGTACACTGGCATGGCAGTGCAGATGGCTGCTGTGATGGCATAATCGCGGACGTGTTATGAATGCATTGACCCACTGGACTAACGCTTCTGTCTCTCTCGCAGCTGGGGACAGAAACAGTGTGGGCAGCACTGGCAGCGTGGGCAGCACCCGCAGTGCAGGCAGTGGCCAGAGCACAGAAAGCAACAGCGCCCCCAATGGGCCACAGCAACACACCACCACCCCTGACACCAGCAAGGTAACCATCTGCTGTGTTCAGTCACTGACATGATGCTTCATCAGATATACCAGGAAAAAAAATTAGGATAAATAGAAATTAGAATGAAATGGTCATTTGGGTTAGGAACATTCTGGTGATCATCTTGAAGTGTTATTGTAGCTATTTTAGCAGGTAAAATGTTTAATGTATAAAGAACTTGTGTTTTGTCTCATTGTAGACATTTGTATAGTTGCTACCAGCTATAATGAGTTAAATCCAAGGATTCATACCTGACATGTAGAAGAATATTCGGCACATCACAGCTCCAAATAAATCAACAACAACAGTGCCTTAAATTCCCACTTTGCAATGTTAGTTTAGTGGCAAACATTTGTTGTTCCTATGTGAACTAAAGTTTTGACCTTTGTTTTAAACAGGCAACACCCTCTGTTGTGGATTTATTACAGCCAGATCATAACAAACTTCCAGACACATCAACAGGTAAAGAGTTACCTGTGTCATATGCACTGTTTGTATCTGTATACAGCTTACGGTGACAGTATCTGGACACATAACGTATGCATGTTACTGCCTTAGACTCGGTCCACACGAAGCCGGTGCGTTCCCTATCCGATAATTTTTTTTCCTCGTTCTAAAAAAAAAAAATTGCGTAAACACGAAACCACTGAAAACGGTGTAGTATATATGCCAGGCCAGTGTGGGGCGCTGTAATTCTGCCATAGAGATGCACTATAAACATAGAAGAAGACTTTGAGCATGCGCATAACCTTGCGCGCTGTATACAAACCAAGAAGAAGAAGACGAAGTTGGCGAGTG
>JAUCMU010000063.1:21242851-21254061 GCA_032275025.1 Enteromius treurensis
ATTTTTTGTTTAGTCGATTGACAGCACTAGTACAAATCTTAATTTCATACTCCTTCAATCGAGTACAGTGTTTGGTGATGATGCAGTGTTCAAAAGACCAGAAACAAGAATCAGAGAGCTAGATGCTTCCTGTGTGTTTGCACCCACAATTAAAAAGGAAATTATGAGTCTCAGATGCAAAAACAGCTCAGCAGAGGCTTCAAAATCATTGCAAAGTGGCCCCAATAATAATCCAAACTATGTGTCCCACTCGGATATTAAAAGATAGGTTAGTTGGACTTAGCGTTGTATTAGAGGCAAATAAAAAATAAAAATACAGTATATAAATTAGAGCCTTTTTTCCCCTTAACAAAACGTCTAATACTACTGTTTCATTAACTTGGCCTGATTGACTCTGTATGACAAATATATGACATAAAAAAAACTTGTATATGTTAAAAACTAAAGCCCCCACAAACTCAAAACATTGAAAAACTTAGTACCTTTCCAGTCTTGTATCTCTGAAAACATTTAAAGTTCAGTAGTAATATATATATATATATATAATTTAGACAAAAGCTTTGATTTGTGCCCTGCAAAAGTTTGAGGTGTATGTGGGATCCGCATCGAACCTATTGGTTGTGTATAAAGATCGTAATCCGCTTGTTTATTTACACTCTTTGAGGTGCCCAAATCACTGATTGACTCGCTGGTGCCTCTTTCTGCAATAACATGCCCTTGATATCCGACTGACATTGTAGTGGCTAACTGTTTAGACTCATTGTCTAGAGCTCCACGCTCCTCTTAGCTGATGATTTGTCCATATTTTGTTTTACTCCTTAGATTCTTTTGAATTGTTTCTACATGGCTTGTTGTTGTTGAGGGCATTGGGAGTTTGGAGTGTTCTCTACAGTATGTGGCAGTTATCTGATACGGGTTAGGTTGGTTTCACAACTGAACACCCTTTTCTATGGGGGAGGGTGTTATGAACCCAGTATTTGTTTTGAAGGATGAGTGATGTCATTATGGCTGAAGACTTACATGGCAGATTTAAACAGCTCCCATCAGTTGGAATGTGCTTTCTCGTCCTCCTTCCTTGTGCTGTTTTAGTCTTGTTTTTTCCTAATTTAACCTTACTTTAATAAATGCTATTCCCTTTTTGGCCAGTGATCCAACATGTTGTCTCCTTCCTTGTCATGGCTTGTGAGCCAGCTGTGACAGTGTTTAATGGAATTCTGATTGACAGAATGTGTTGTCAGTGAGTGAAATCCAGTTGAATCGTCTTGCAGTGGTCTTTGTGGGAAGTGGGACGTTTCTACACACTAAAAACCTTGCGAAACAGAAAAGATTCACTTGACACTGAAAAACCAGGCTGTGATGACTGGAGAAGAGAAAACCAGAACAGCGACCAGCCAGTCCCAGAGAGCCAGAAACATGGTAAGAGACTGAATACAGAAGTGTTAACCATCGCTTTACCTGTATCCTGCAGATGTAGAAGACTGGAGCAGCTTAAAGCAAACAGAGCAACATCATATCGCCAACTTTCCAGCTTGCCAACAGTCTGGCTAGGATGTGCGCAGCACTGTCTGAAGAGGAGCTCAGTAGAGTTAGGGTTAAGAAGCGGATGATGATAGAAAAATGGAAGTTAATGATATATGGCGGATTAAGTTAAGCCAGTTGCAATTAAGAGGCCTTTGACTTTATATGTATAACGCATTGCAGAAATATTAGTGATTTTGGAACAACTGCTAAAGCTAAGGAATCAACAAATATTATTTTTTTTCTAAAACAAAATGTATTTTAACATATAGAAGTAACATTGACTTGTGCACACATATAGGACAAGACACTGCAGTGATCAGAAGTGCAGATTATGTAACTGTACTACACAGAGGGAAAAAATATAACAGCTGTCTAGGGTTACACTAAAAGGAATTCACAGCGGGCTCAAAGCTTTTATTCAAATCTTGTATTTAATATCAAATGCTTTATTGCAGATTAGATTTCAGTGTGAAAATCTCAGACTTTTGGGCACCACTCTATCTGTTGATAACACAAAGTGAGATTGCTACACACGTTCAGGCATTCAAAATCATCTAACACACTCGTTGGCTGACAGGCAGGAGTTCAGGTGTCCACTCTTCATTTGGTCCTTCATTATAAATCAACGAAAGGAGAGCTGCTTCAAAAAATCAGCTCCTTGAACGCACAAACACCGCAGAATCAAATGCTGTATTAGTTACAGTGGCTCTGTTCAGAATAGCATACTAACATAATATGACTATTTCTGTAATGTATTGTGTGCAAAGTATTGCGGCTGAAGCTGCTAACTTTACTGGATCCCGCAATCCTACGTGACTTGGCTTTCCATTTCCAATGAACTGGTACAACTGGTATTGTTTAATCAAACTGCTGAACTTTTAAAATACGTATTTACACAAAACTGAATTCATACAAAACAAGCTTAATTTTTTTAGAGGATAATAACCGGACTCATTAAACTAAACATGTAGTGGTTGTGTGCTAATAGTCAATAGCATACCGCTGTATGCATAGCACTCCTACTACTGTTTTAGTCTGTTCTTAAACTGTATGCAGTACACAGCAAGCGGTAATATTACAATAAGTTAGTACTCCATTCTGAACACAGCCAACGACTGTGCCCCGTAGCAGACGTAATCTAATATATTCTGTTAGTAATTCATATACATAATTCTGAATACATAATATAAATCTGTGTGCGCATATACACACTGTACATACATCATATTGAGCCTACTTCATTGATGACTTTAACTTCATTATAAGATCTGCTCTGTTTTATCAAGTCTTGAACAGAACTGATGGATGGATGAATTGGTGGGCGGATGACCGGAGGTCTATAGGTTACTGAAGAGTTCATTTTTCTTGCTCCAGTCCATGGGTGGAGCTCTCTTATTGGAGCGTTTCTGGTGAGCGCGCTCTTTCACCTGCTGCAGGGACAGACTGAGCTCTGGGATGGCATCTCTGATGGACGGCTCCAAAGCCTGGGAGGACAACAAACAAATAGTAGCTTGTATAAATTACACTACGTCTTCTCAAGCCAGAAATGGTTTACCATATTCATAAAGGTTGAAGTTTTGGTGTAAAAATGTCTTAACCCTTGGCATTCGGTCCAAATAGGTCAATAAAAAGGCATAAAAAATCATGGCCGAACCTGCAAAAATGAACCCTTGGAAAAAAAACATACTTTAACTAAAAAAGTTAATGTTGAACGCACTGCATGATGGGATTGAGTACTCAGCATGTGGTGTGTGCTGAAGTACACCAAATATTTTAGCACCTGTAGGTCACCTGGGTGTTCTGTTTATGTAGAAGATGATCATATTCTAAACATCACAGGTCGGTCTCACCTCAAGGGGTGGAGTCCCAGTGGGCGGAGTCGTGAGGGAGGCGTTGGAGGATGCGTTGGAAGGGGACGGACTAATTGATAACTTGGAGTCCTTCAGCTCCACCTCTTTGGCCACATTTCCGTTAACCTGAAGAGCAGACAGAGGAAAACGTCAGCTCTCCCGAGGCGCAGTGCTTGGCTGTGTGCACTAGGGGTCAGACTTGAGCCGGTGAAGTGCTGGGCGTCAGCTGCAGTGTGTGGGCCTCAGGCTTCCGGAGACAGAGCTTCATTAACTGTACGAGTGGGCAGCATTAGCCCGGCTCAATGCTGCTCCTCTGACAGGTGACAGCGCCCCCTTATTCCCTCCTGCCAGCTACATCTGACACATCAACCATTAGCCAGCGCCTCTTACTTTCCCCCACAATCCTTTTTAGAAAAAAACGTCCCTGCAGTCTCTAAACGTACGAACTCAAGCAGCGAGTGGGTGACCGGAGAAGATGCCTGACACCTGATCCGTCCATGTCAACAAAACAATATATGGTGAATTCAGGTAGTAGCGGTAAATAAGTCTTACCGGCCTTGTAATTGGCCTCATATTTATTTATAATAAATACATATTTTTGTTTGCATGACAGAGTGTCTTGCATATTAGTGTCAAACTGCGCAGGTCATTGTGTCTCTAGAGGCAAGATATACGAGCCAGTCTCTGTCTCACAGTAACTGCACCTGCCACCAGAATGTACGGATATATCATGATTGCACTTCACTGTGGTGATGTGAGAAATATTACACATGATATCTCCTGGTGAAAAAAAACCAAAACAACAACTTTAGGCAGGGTGCGATTAGATTTTTATGTAAAAATAGTAATTATGTATTTAGTAAACAGGCAACTACAGTATTATGTAGTTGCCTGTTAGCATATTACTAGCATAGTGGCTGTTTATTAGTACTCATAAAGCAGATATTAATTGCATATTCTGCATGACCATAATCTACATCTCAACATCATCTATTAATCCCCCACACCTAAACTTACCAAAAATACTTTAATAACTATTAATGTGAATGTAAAAATAAGCAAAAATGAACAGTAAAAACATATGTGTTAATGGTCACCTCTTCTTTTCTGTTCAGCGAAAGAAAAGGATTAGTTCAGGAATTAATTGAAGGTGAACAAATTATCAAATATTATGGCCACTTTTATGACTTTTAACAAACCATTAACTTTGACACTTGCTTCAAGAAACTCCCAATTTTCTGATTATTAATAGTTAGTTAGGTAGGTATTAGGGATGTAGAATACGGTCATGCAGAATATGTACTTCATAAATACTAATAAACAGCCGATATATGATTAATAGGCATGCGAATAAGCAAATTATAGCTGATAATCACAAATGCAACTTTTTATCTCACGATTTTGAGAAAGAAATCACAATTATTATTCTTTATTTTTTTTTATATTGAGTGGCAGAAAAAGGAGTCCATAATCATCCCTAATGATTGTGGTCAATAATACACGTTCTTTATCTTCACAGGCACTGCATGAAGTCAAGAAATCTGTAGCGTATGCCACTAACTGACATATATCAGAGCATAGTAATACAAATAGGAGGCATTTTTTGGAAAGTATGATTAATCCAGTCAAATTCTGAATAGGGATTGATCTTCAGCCTCTGATGGGCTTCTTTCATGCAGAGATGTCTTATCACTGACATAATCCAAAATCATTGCATAGAATAGAGCCACAGACCTCACTTCATCTTTGACTTCAATAAACACAACAATATGCAAAAATTTCATTAATAGGAATCAAAACATGCAAAGGTTTCCGATGACCTCTGAGGAACGTGCTGTAATTTTTTTGGGGAGGTTTTCCTGCGGTGAGAACCTAGGTTCAGACACAGGTCAGCAGCACAAACAAATCAATTAAGTGCACATGACTGAAAACTGAGGAAAAAATTAGATCTCAATAGTTTTTTCCTAATTAAATATACACCAAGGATATTTAATAGCTACAAACGAAGCAGCTTTTCAATATGATGCTCAGTATTATTAAAGCAATAATCCTCAAAAGAGGCCATGCTGAACAATATTTATCTTTCAACAGCCACTTTAAAACTGCAAAAAAGTTTCGTTTCATTTTGTTCCAATGCCTAGAACCTCAACGTACCTTGAACTTTACTTAACTAAAATGAGTATTTCACATGTGGAAATGCTAATCTAGTTGCATCAGCTGCACCAGTAATATACTAAAAGACACCACTGTTCAATGAATAATCGCGTTCAATGATATTAATCATTAGAAACCCGTCTTCCAGTTAATTATGCTGTTGTCACATTGTGTCAGAATTACCACAATTATAAGAAGACAAAACAGAAACTGCAAGCTTTTCATGTCCTCTGACTCATTTCAGTGGCAATTACAGGTGGCTTTGTTGGTAATGACAGCAACATGCTTCATCACTTCCTCTATATTAGCAGTTTCATGCTTTATTATATTTGAGCTTGATATTTCTTATATTTATACACACTTGTTACTTGAAATGAATTAAAGTTTGAAAGCTCGATCATCTGAGTTGTTCATCTCATTCATCTTACCTTGTCCTCCATGTCTCCGTTGGCCACAGGTTCAGGCAGCGGTCCTGTAGAGAGAAGCAGAGCAGGTCAGTCACAGATCGAGTCTAATACATCTGCATCCTTTAGACGGGACACATTCTCCACCGCTGACTCTGACGCTCCTCATCAGAGACGGAGAGGGAGCAAAGATTAAACAAGACACTTCCAGACCCCTAGCTAGTATGACATTCACTCCTTCTCGGGTTGCAGATAGCAGATGTCGACTCTGTCCCATACTGTACCACAGGAATGCACTTCATCTATTATTCAGATGAGCATCATCACCGTGGTGAGAGCGATGGTACCTGGAAACCCGCCGACCCCCGCAATACCGTAGGGAACAAAATCTAGAGGCCTTCATAGCGGACTGCACATTAACAAATGAACTGACATGAGAGACGGAGGATGTATGCGGAGATCTGATGAGACTCGCTCATCAAAAAGAAGCACACATACTTTAAAACAAGTATTTGTCACACAAATAATGTAAGGAAATATAACTCAGATTTACGAATACATACTTAAGTGTGAGCTAAATACAGTATTTCCTCAGTATTTATTTAAATTAAATACAATTTGATTCAATTAAATTCAACTTTAAAGTGATTTTTCATGCATTTAAGTAGGACATGTAATTTCATAATTGCTTAATGCCTATAGAAATATGGTTTACTGAAAAGCATGATTAACTAAAATATGCTTTATTGTTATTTACAGTGACTCGTATGTAAATATATTTGTAATCACACATTTGAAATTGCAATTAAGTGCATGTGAATGTATTACATAAAAATGTCAAATAACACTACAGTAATCATTATAATCAAGTACTTTGCATGCGCTTTAGCTTGTTAGTCAATATAAGTGTTCTTTAAAGCAAGATTATTAAAACACAATGATTTTTAATTCACTTTAACTACAAAAAAGTTACATTTTTTATTATAAGAAAGTGCACTCAAATGTAATTACTGAGTGTTGAGACACAGTCATAAAGTACACTGAAGTAGCCTTTTATTTCAGTATCTCTCGCTCTCTCTCTCTCTACACACACACACACACACACACAGTATATATATATATATATATATATATAAATAAATATAGCCTATACTGTTAAGTTTTAAAATACAAGTGCAAATTCAATACAATTAAGCATACTTATAAGGGTTGACATGATAGTGTACATGTACACTGCAAAGAGAGGGCAATCACACAATGTCTTATGACAAGCACAGTGAAATAAATCCAAGCTAAATCAAAATTAGCTCCAACATATACAAATAGGAATAGTAAAAGTACATAAAATACACTATTTTACTCAATATTTGGGTGTTTTGTGGTTACTAGCGAGTCAAAGCATTAGCTTAGCAACATGCTAACTTCAGAGTGTACTGAAATGTGAACTAAATTGTCAGTTAGGCTTTAAGTCAGAAGTGATATTTGACAGTGTTGTCCCTCTCAATATGGTTTCAAATCAGTCCCTTCAAATTAGCTTCTATTTCAATTAGGATGCTGCCTTAGAAAAAGATGCTTACACAGACATTAGACATTCAGACAGCTCACAAGGTTTTGGGCCAGAGCTGAGACTTAAGTTATTCAAGCGGGTGAACTAGTTATGTGTTACAGACATTCAGACAGTTCGCTGAACTCAGCATGTAATACAGGTTTTGTGGATAGTTATGTCCCTCCTTGTGTCCTTGCACACACACAGCTTAAGAAAAGTAGCGTGGATAGGCTAAAGTCAAAGTACAGTACCACATTCATTGTTGACAGGAATGAACATGAACAGGTGAGGGACAGTGTCATTTTCCTCCATGTTAAAATATACAATGTTATAAATATCCAATACAATTATTAGCTGATCATGACATAAATACATAGCACATAATAGTAGGTTCGATAAGCGGTCTTGCTAACACATGCAAAGGGTTATGGTTATAATTTCCAAACACAGTGACAGTAGTGTGTTTTAAACGTTTATTTGTGGAGCAGCACAGCTGCCGTCTGGGCTGCAACTGTAAGCCATACTATAAATATATTTGCATTTGTTTACACACTAGAGGACAAGTCAAAATTACAGACACTAACTGTTTAGTTTAGAAGGGTCACAACACACCACAAAAGGCCGGAGTAGATGCAGTGTATCTGTAGGTTAATATACTTTACTAAGAAACATAAAAAAATTGCGTCTTTATCACAGAATTCAATGTACTGTAATAGGCTTTACTGTAATAAAGGCTTTACTGTAATAAAGCCTATTACAGTACATTGAATTCTGTGATAATGAAGCTATTTTTTTTATGTTTATTGGTAAAGTATGCATTAATTCTTACGTATGTTACAGTAAAGAACTATACTAATGCCACCCTAGAGAGTTTTCATTATGAAAAGCAAACTGGCAAGGCAGATAGCAGTTTAAAAAAAAAAAACAAGCCCAGCACCCTTACCGTCTTCTTGTGTCTGAATTGCTATCTTTCTACGGCCGACTACATGAGTGACAGAAAACTGCAAGGAAGATACGATAATGCTCAGCCCTGCACAGATCCATCTGGCCCCTGATCGGCACAAAACACACACATCACTGAGTGTTTGGACACTTCAGACGCCCCCCAATCCCAATACGGCAATCTGAGAGCCACTCCAGACCGGCACCTTGGAAACCACACAAATGCTGCTTCCAAATTTGGATGACAGGCAGCAGAAAAGAGACGAGTGTGTGTGAGAGAGAGAGAGAAGAGAAAACAGTATCCTAGCTTACTACTGAATACTGCACGGTATACATACAGTACAGATCACACATGCTGCCCACGTTTGTAAAAAAAGGCATAATAAGCTAAATTGTTGGCAACCAGCTGACATCCATAATTCAATTTTGAAGCAGTTTTGGGCTTTCCGTTCAAATAGATGGCTGGCATTAATTCTGTTTCTGTGTCTCGCTGGAAGATCATTTGGAGCGCTTTGCAAATGATGGCAAATACTGCAGAGAGAGTATAGGAGTAGTATCTTATTAAGCTATATATAACTTGGCCAAGTTGACTGAAGTGATCTGGAATAATCTGGCTGAAAGAGCTTTCAGTTTGGTGTGTGTGATCCAGGCCGGTCTGTGTCTGCAGAAACTCCTCAGAAACTCTTTTAGAGGTTTATAAAGAACTGGAATTTTATTGAAGTTGTGCACATCTCCTGCCGCATGAGGGTTTGTTTACTTAGTGTTTATGAATTGTTACTTCCGCTACCAATAATAGTACAGCGTTTACTGTTTCCTTTTACTGGCTTTCAATTCATTATAATTCAAATGCTCTACAAAATCAGCACAATTACTACAGCATTACTGAAGTCCTTGATCAACAGCTACTCCCAGAGATCATATTTGGTATGACACTGGTTCCTGCAAGCAGCTCTCAGTAGAGATCAGTAACCTTGGCAATGAATAAATATTCCAACCTGATACCCCTCACAGAAATCCTACAAAATTGCATGAGTGAGGTTGTAAGAATTCCAATGATCCACCTCATAAAATACATATGAATAAGTCATAAGATAGTGTTGTCTCCTCCACTTTCCACTAACATTACTCCCAGTTTAACGACTGTGAACTGAAAAGAACTATTCACATCGAAACTCAGATAAAGAGAGTGATTCTGGCAGAAAACAGACCCGTCATGAGTCTAAAATGACCCTGAGCGAGCACAGCAACACCTGAGACGTCTCAAAAGCGTTCGTCGGATCGGTCCTGGAGTCTGTACATGATAGCACAGATCAGCTGAGGAAAGTTTCCACCAGTGCTGACGCCAAAACAAACGCTCGGTAAATAACATGAGTAAACATTGGGTCTCCACTCACTCGTGACTAATCTTGCTGTGTCAAACACACACACATACTCTTGGTTGGTTTCCATGGCTGCTGTTGGCATTTGCTGAAGATCCTTGGCACTGAGTGACACAACGAGACGGACAAACTAAATTGCTTAATAGGAAACCCAAAACCAGCGCAGAGAGAGAGCCGAGTGAAAGCAGTCACGCATGCCTGAGTGACCCCTGCCAAACAATGGCTCTGTGTCAGACGCCACCTAGAGGGCAGCGAGAGAGCGACAGCTGCTGGAAACCTTTATATCGTCTTGTGTGAGGTGGGAGGTTTGTTTGTACCTGTGAGGTGTTCTACAGCGGGCGTCACTCGATGCTTCTTGAAGAAAGCATCTGTGTCTGGATCTACGACCAAGAGTGTAGTGCTGTGACCCCCAGCTTTAATAACGGCCACCACCTCCGCATGCTGCTTCCCCTCCACCGAAACCCCATTGACCTGTGAACAAACGATGACACACCTGAAGACACACAGAGACACGTGGGACTTGAGTGACTCACACTTAATGGCATACAGTCATGCCGAAATTTATTCAGACACCTTCTTCCACTTTTCTCATTTTATCACAGTTACTTCAGAGTAACTACAAGATCTCAGAGTTCAACTATTTCAGAACTAATTTATCTTGATAATGTCAGATTACTTTAATAGAAAGGTGATGAATTACGTTGAATAGCTGTCAGTTGTTAAATTTAAGTACACAATTAGAAAATACCAATTTACTGTAGGTCGACCGGTTGCCAAGCAATGTTGTTTAGTCTGTGACATCAAAAGGTTTCATTAGCAATTAAAGAAAAAACACTTCTGCAAAACAAGGTCAGGTCAAAGTGTCTGAATACTTTTTGGTTTACCTCAAAAAACCTATTCTGTCATCATTTATTCGCCCTCGTGTCGTTTAATGAAACCTGACAGATTTCTGTCCATCTGTCGAAAGTCTATTTCATTATAATGCTGATGCATTGAAAAGCTCATAAAGAGGTAAATGTAATCCATATAAATCAAGCCATTTAATACAGTGTTTTGTTTTAATAATCCAAATACATATATTGTATTCATTTGAATTCTAATTAGTTTGTTTAATGTTGTTTTTTAGGTTTTGGTTTTTAAGAATTGCATTTTTTATTAGTTTTTAATGTTGGCTGGTTATTTTGCTTTATTACACGGCTCTCTGGAATGCTTGATTCTGATTGGTCAGTTGAGACATTTGCAGGTTCGTTATTTTTGAATAATAACCGCTCCAAAGTAATAACGCACAGCCGGTACTACTTATGTTTAAAATCCCTCCGCGCCAACAAAGATTACCATTTGGCGCCATCTTGTGACAAACACTGGACAACATAAGGTGCAATAAATAACTAAAATACATCCGTTGTTATATATT
>JAUCMU010000063.1:21260143-21274301 GCA_032275025.1 Enteromius treurensis
GAAAACATACCGAACCGTGACACTACTGTATCGTATCGAACCGAACCGTGATTTTTGTGAACCGTTACACCCCTAATGTTTAGTACTGAGTAATATTAATTAACTACATGTACTTACTGTATGGTTGGGGTTATGATTATGATTGGCTGAGGGTTACTTGCATGCAATTATGCATACTTTTTTGTTATTAAAATAGTAATGTGATGTAACGTGTAACAAAAAACGTAAAATAAAAAAAATGTGTTAGCAAAAATATATTATTATTTACATTTATATTCAACATATATGTATATATTTGGGTTTTTAACATAATTTTGAGCAACCCTAAGTTGGACTAATTTTGCTCACACTTTTTTAAGGTCCAATTCTTGCCACTAATAAACCATTAACTATGACTTTTGCCTCAATAAACTTCTAATTTGCTGCTTATTAATAGTGACTCATTTGAGCTTTGTATAAAATGTAGCTTTACAAAACCCTGTCAGACCACCACAATAACACCACGGGATGAATGGGAGGAAAAAAAGAGGTCACACTTTATTTTAAGGTCTGACTTTTGCTTTAGTAAACTGCTAACCTGCCGTTTATTGCAACCCAGTCGCACGGCTAGTCGTGAAAATATCACGAAATAGTGTCAGGGTCACGAAATGTGCTTTATAAGTCCTAATTTCTATGTTTAAGTGTGGGTTACGGTGTTAGGGATGGGTCAACAGAGTAATTATAAATGTAAAATTAATTACAGATGTAAGGTATTTAAAAATATATGGGTAATGGAAAAACATCTACGTACACAATAAGTGCATTGTTTCAAATGATTCATTTAAATGTAAGTACATAGTAGTTAAGGCCACCTCATATTTTAAATACAGTAAACATATCTAAAATAAACGCGAATGGGAATGAAACTAAGTGCACTTCATTTTCTTAAGTCCAGTCCTGTGTGCTGCTGGACAGAGAAATAGACCCAGACAGAAAGATGTTTTCCCTTTGTCCCGTATTTGATGGAAGTGGACAGCGTACAGGATGAGGTCACCTGATTAAGAGCCGCCCCTCACTGTTCTCACACGGCACACGTACAGTGCATTGTCATCCAGGAAAATAACACCCTTCCGCTCCGTTCAGCAAGTTGGGTCTTTTTATAGTTTTTTTGGACAGTGATTCAAACTACTATTTGTATTTAATGCGTCGTTGATTATATTTAGCCTCTAAAACCTTACAATGAAAAAACACAGGCAGTTTTGCAATCACACCCTTAATCGTTAGAGGAAACAATTCCACTGTCCTAGTAGGTACAATAAACCTATATGAGGGTAAGCGCCATATTTAGTTTTACATAAACAAAAGCGAGGCTGTGAGGGACTGTCTGTGCAATATCAAAGTTTTCTGTTTTGTTCATATGATAAACAGCAAATATAAGCAATGGTGTGAGTGTAAACAGGATGAATACTTATAATCAAGCATTTAAAACTCCACCACAGAGCCGTCCACCCATCCCAGCGTTCTCACTCTTACACACACAACGTTACGCCAGCATTTCCTCTCAAGCGCAGGAAGAGCTGGACTTCCTGCGGACCACACCTGCTTTCCACTGTCAGAAACAATGCGGAACGCCACCCGCCTTCATCCACCCTCCGGCTCCATCACAGGGCCGTCAGCCTGGCGCTCTGCCCCGGGGCGGCACTCTGAGGATGGGTGGACGAATCAGTTTGCAAAGGGGTGTAACCTGCCCTGATGCATAGTTTTTAGAAACACCTTAACCTCCTGCTCCTTTTTAGAAACACCTTAACCTCCACTCTGAAATCTATAAATAAATCACAACACAACAAGATCCGAGCATTCCGCCCACTTGTATAAATCAATCAGATTTTACTCGGTGGATTGGGTGTATGTGGTTAAAATGCAAAACACCAGTGAGATGTGGCTACATGTGCCTTTCTTTAATTTGTTGAACCATTAAGCTTTTATTTTGGCACAAACCCACAGGGAGTGAAGCTTCTTCTTTGTGGGTAACACATTTATAGCCTCTCATTTCTAATCTCTTGAAATGGCTGAGCCTCATTGTGTTTTAAGAGACCCAAACTGGGTTTACGTGAAATAGCTAGTTTGCTGTGAGATGCTGAAACACCAGATCATCTAAGTCATCTTAGCCGAATTAAATGACTGATGCCAATTAATTTCTGTCAGTATATGCTCCGCTGCTTTATCCCTAATGCACGCCGGGCCACCGGACACATCATCAATTCAACAGAAGATGTGTTGTGCGTCCCATGCGGAGGAATCTCAGAGAGGGCATGGAATCTGAGGAATCTGCTGCAATCACAAAAGCCTGTCCATCTCGTGAGGAGGAACCATTGAAATGAAAATGGGAGGAACCAAGGTTTGACTTCAGCAGAACATCCTGTGTACACAACCCAGGCCTTGACCTGAGATCAGCCCTGCCAACCCCAAACAATCACTTCAACTGCCAACACCAAAAGCTCTTATGAAATCTGAAACATGGAGGGTGTTGGTACATATTTTGGGTTGCTTTTACACTTGCCGTTTACTGGACCCCCAATGAATTGTTTTGAATCAGGTTGAATCAGTCAAAATCTGAGAAAATACAAAAGTAAATCTCTGTTCACGGCCAAACTGAGAAAATTAGAAGAGACAGACATGATGTGCTGTGAAACAGGCTTTTCAAGCAAGATATGCAATGAAAAATATCAAAATGCAAAAGAAACCACCTGGAAACCACTCATTTTGTCTTATTGTCAAATTTATTATACCCTGCAAATGCACATCAGACCGTTCAACCAGAAAATTTGCTTTTTTAGCTACATTAGAGCTTAAGAATCCAAATATATGAGACAATTTTTGCATGCATAATACGTACATAGTGAATAGCTGTCTGCGGCCGCCAAGTGAACCTATAGTGTATTTATATATATATCACAACATGTCATGAAGACAAGAGTAGATTCTTTTTTGCACAGACATACAAGCCAATTCTGCAGTTTCCAAAGTGTCCATGAATATTTTCTCATAGGTGTAAATTTCATGACACAGCAAGATTGTATTTTGTAAACTGAGTCAGCTGATATGATGTTAAAAAAGCGAATCTGAAGTCTGAAATGTGTTTCCTGACTCTCATTGCAGCACTAAAAGAAATGTAGATGAGTGGAAATAAACTAACTACACTACAGTATGTATAAAAATGCAGTATGTTTAAGAAATAATTTTTTTGAGAAACATTTTATGTTGACTGGTGATTCCTTGATAAAGGAGTGCTTAGGAAATTACATAACATAGTAGACACAATGAATCATAAAGCCCGAAACCAGCCTTAATTAATAGCTTTGCATATTCAAATGACTGTACCCGATACTATGCAGGTATGTAGCTTTGACTAGGCAAACATTTAGCAAAAGAGTGCTAGTATGTAGCTGCCTGTTTAGAATGTTACAAGCTTATAAACCATATACAATCCTGTCATCAGTGACATTTCTGTCATCCTTGAAAATGCAATCCAGGGGGTTTTAGCCCCAGCTTAGCCATGAGGCTATTCTGCTTTGGGCTTGCATGTTCTTCCCCCATACTGTGTTTGTTTCCTCAAGGAGCTCCGGTCTCTTCCACAGTTCATGGCTAGACTATGAACATGTGAGTGTGTATGTTAGCCCTGTGACGGATTGACCATACATCCTGTGCTGGAGTGACCAATCCTGCTCCTGGGGGTCCATTGTCCTGCAGAGTTCAGCTCCAACCTGCCTGGATGTTTCTGGTGATCCTGAACACCTTGATTTGCTGGTATAGGTGTTTAATGGGTTTGGAGCCAAACTATGCAGGACAGTGGCCCTCCAGGAGCAGGATTAGATGCCATCGTTCCAGTGTCATCCAGAGTCGGATTTAAGTCTGTCTCAAGTATGAGTCCAAGTCCATATTTTCTAAGTCTAGTTGAGACCAGAAAAGTCGTCCAAAAGTTGAGACCAGGCCATTTAGTCCAAATTCATGGTCCTAAAAACCTCTTCTAGAACAGTGTTTCTTAACCGTGGTCCTAGGCGCCCCCCAACACTGCACATTTTGTATGTCTCCCTTATCTGACACACCTAGAGTCCTGGAGTTTCTTGTTATGAGCTTAAGAGTTAAATCAGGTGTAGTCAAAAATGTGTAGTGTTGGGGGGAGCCCAGGACCAGAGTTGAAAAACATTGATCTGGAACTTGAGATAGACTTGGGCCAGTACTACAACACTAATACTTCCCTTTCTACTTTTCCACTGGAGCTGGAACCGGTGCTCAGCTAAGAGTGGCGCTCATTCAGAACTGGCATATGTTTCCAGAGTTTCACCAACATGTGACCACACTCGCTTGTTATCTCTTGCGGAAGGAGATTATTGATCTCTTCTGCCACCCGTTTCCGATACGACACATTTGATTGTTGTGTCCATGTTGTTAATTTACAACTAAGTCCGCACAGCTTTTTAAAATAGCGGATTTTAAACTTCGAGCTTTAAGATACTCCGCTTACTGATGTCATATCTTCCCATGTACAATACAAGCAAGGTTTTTTGGAACCAGTATCTGGACACCGGACCAAGACTTTTTTTTTTTTTATTGGAAAAGTGCAGCCTAGTTCACAATTGGAAACCAGCTCTGGCATCATCCCTGGTGTGAAAGTGGTACCTGTCTACAGCCTGAGATACTGGGATAGACACCAGCATCATCATGACACTATAAAACAAATGGTTTGGAAAATATATGGTTAAATTTACTGTAGTTTATGCCAGTGTTTCTTAACTTGTTTGTGGCACACCAACAGGCCAACACCCAATTTCCAAACTCTCTCAAACAAAACCCCACCTAATTCAACTCAGCTTGTTAGCAGAGACTCCAAGATCTGAAAAGGATGAGTCAGATAAGGGAGACATCCAGAAAGTTGTTGTGTCTCTACAAACATTGTTGGAAAACACTGTATGTAGTCTACCGTAGACACATATGGTAAATGTGTTCTAATGACAATGTTCTCTGTGGGCTTTCTTATACAACATTCCTGACCAACAGTTTAACAAAATACACTTAAAAGTAAACCATCTGACAATAAATATTTACACGTAGCCCTAATATATAAATAATTCCCTATTGAACTTCCTGTCCAGGAACTGCAAATATTACAGTGGACTGATCTCCACATGGTGACTGTATGGCACAATTCACATCTGTGCTAAGATATAAAGACAAATTACAGCTTCCACAAAAATTAAAGACCTTTCTCAGCAAGGTGAAAAACATTTCCGTTCACAGCTTCATTTCATCCTGTCGGGTCCAAAGTTCACCCATATTAGACTAAATGGCCTGCAAATGATCAACCTCATTGTCAAGCTTACCCAGCTCTAGGCTACAAGACCACAGATGACGTAAAACAAAAACAAACAGTGTGTGTTCATGAGTCAATAATGAACTGGTACTCTCGTAGCAGGTGGTGTATTACTGAACTCTCCCAGAATGGGATCAGAGCTACTGAATAGACAAACATGTCCCACAACTAAGCCCTATTATGTCTTTAACCGAACTCCAGACTGAGTAGAGTCTATTCCTTCTCTCTGCGGGTGAATCTGTCATTCTCCATACACTCAAATTGTCTGAGTCTGACCTTATGGGTATGTCCTTTGTGGTATCCTGTAAGGGAGGAGTGTCTAAGGGAACATTTACACTAGTGTTATCAAGTCACCTCAGTACAATTAGAATAGTCTTTTTCTAAGTCTGGCTCGTCATGATGAAACCATAAGGTTCTGAGCCAAAAAGCAAACAGCCTAAATTACACTGGAAATTCAATTGGGGTACCTCAGGGTTCGATACATGGCCCCTTTTTCTTTTCGATAATGTACACTCTCTGTGACTAATTATTGACTTACAGTAATTATCTCATCCATCTCAACACACATTGTGTTTAACTGGTCTATAGAAGCTGATTTCATGCTGCTGTGGTTGTAGAATTGACATGGCCAGGGTGGAGATGACACTCTATTTAAGCTTGACAGAGTTTGTCCTTTCCAGTTACTGTAGGCTTTGCTAAAGAAAAGGTTTTGCTTATTGTGAAAGTAGCTGCTATCCATAAACCCCGAGAGGAAAAAACACTCTCTATCTGCTCTTCCTTTGACCAGCCACCCAAAACCACTGACCTGTGTATGAGTGTGAGGTGGGTTTGGCCCAATGTCATTATAGAAAGATCAAATCTCCACCCTGGCGCTAGACAGAGAATACACACACAAGCAACCCTTCTTCAGAGGAACCTGCATCCACCCACCTCCATCTACACAGGCATCATCAGTTTCAGGCCATACCACACAGAGACTGGTGTTTGTTTATTAAAGGTACAGTGTAACTTGATCTCTAAATCCTTGGCTTTCACACTGACAACAATGTAGCAAATCTAGGACAGAATATTACCAGATGCTGGTGAATCAAACTGAGGTGGACCAATGAGAATAAAATAGATATGTGTTGAACATCAAGCTGAATTTGACCTGAGTTTCACCTAGTTTTGGTTCAGTCGTGAACAGAGAAACCGAGCAAAAGCTCCAATGTGAAAGTGCCTGACTAAACCAGTCATCGGAAGTGGGAAGAGTTTGTTGCATAAAATTCTCAAATCCATTTACATGAAAAGAAAGCTTTGCTGACCACACTGACTAACAAATACTTCAGCATATTTACAGAGAAAAACAAAACACATTTAAAGCGGATGCAGCCGCAAGACCAAAAGTATTCCCTATGTCTTGGCCTCTTGTTAATGAATAAAGTCAGATCTAGGGTCAGATGTTCTTCTTGTTGTTGGTAGACTAAGAGTGGGAGCGCTGCTCCTAGATCAGTGCTTACGGAAAGGGAAAGTTTGATATCTGCACATCCATGAAAAACAATCAGAGGAAACCACTCTCAGCTTGCTGGAGTGCCTGCTCTGCCAGCGGCTCCAAGAACCGATTCCCACAGACTGACTACAGCCTCTTTGAAGATCCCCTTTCAAAAACACCCTGATCACATGATCTTGTCTCTCCATGAGTGTTTTCGTTACATAAGTGTGATTACATTTTGAAAATGAACAGAATATTGGTAATGATTTTGCTGGTTAAAATACGCAATTCCATAAAGATTGTGATTTTTAAAAAAGGGATTGGACAACCACATTTAATCGAATCTTATTCAACTCTTTGTTCTGGTTATTACACTGAATATCATCAGGCAATATCTGTTGATTCAAAAACATTAGCCCAGCCCTTCCTCCATCATGTTTTTGAGAGGAAATGGCCATTTGTTCATGATGGCTCAAGGACATCGACAAGGACATTTGTGTCAATTTACTTTTACATCAAGGTAACAAGAAGTAGATCAGTGATCTTGTCTCGGTCACCGAGATTTCAGAGTAAATGTGTTCGGTCCGGCCACAGGATGACGGTTCTTCCTGACAGAGGAGTTACGCAAGAAACAGCAGCTGAACTGGACAGTCACAGTCAATTTAACCCAACACAAAAGCGCTTCCACGCAAGTAATTGCCTCAGAGAGAAGGCTTATGTAAGATCAGTCATCTGTGCATGATTGAAAAATATCCCTGCTATCCCCACGATATCTCCCCCTCAAAGCAACACAGGAAAGCAACAGGCCAAAACTATGGGAAGAGGTATTTCTCAGTTTCTCATTCAAAAGACTTTTTATGCTCTGGTATGATCACAGATGCAAAAAGATGACAACATCAGCAGGTTTTAAATCGTAGTTCCACTGAACCAGAATAAACATTTATGGAAAGTCCTAGGGTGAATTACCCTAAAGTGGGACAATATTTCACTAAAGTCTGAATGGCAAAAAATGTCCCAAACTCACCCAAATTTACTATTGTTTTTACAAGTTCTTGCAAATAACTAGTGCTAAAACTAAAGGTTGGCTTGGCAAAACCTTTCAAAGCCAAATCAGTTCTAAGGCTAGTCTGAAAAAAAAGAAATGTACTTTAATGTATTGATTGTGCATGTCAAATGCTGATAATATCAGTGAAATAATAGGCCACCTAAGTGCTATTCGTGAAAGTAAAGTTTCATGCCTGTCAACACAAGAGAATTAGAGCACTGAAAATTAACGTGAAGTTTTACTTTAAAGTACTTTTTCAATCATTATTAAAACAAGCCTAAAATAAGCCTAATCCCAGACTAAAATGTAAGTCTGAACTGTTTCAACTAAAAGAAACTTGCACAAATTGATCTTAAAACATGGCAGTGCCTTTTTTTGTCTTAAGACGCACACCAGTATTAGTTTTTCTTAAGGTATGTTTAAAGGCAGGGAATACGATTTTATTTAGAAATGCCTTAGAAAAAGATTCGGGCCCTTTAGCTAAACAAACTTGTAGCCAATCAGCAGTAATGGGCGTGTCTATTCGTGATGTGGAGGAGACAGAGTTCAGTGAACAGACGAGCAGAGTGACAGAAAGATAAAAATCAAAAGAGTAAAATGTCTGCGGAACGATAAGGCAAGAAGTATGTCCCATCAGCTTTCCAGTGCTGAAGAGAACTCAAGGAGAGGAAGGCCTGCGTTTGAAATTCATGTAAGCGCATCATAAATAGAACGTGGCAGCAGTTTTCTGTCAGAGATTTGTCTCGCCACTTGCGTCCCGTGTAAGTTAGCGTCACTGATTATAATGACTTCCATAGTATTTTGTCATGCCAATCACGTCCCGTGTAGACGGTGTAACATTGGTACTGCTTTGTTTCACGAACTGGTTGACTGGGTTGCTTAAGCTACATGTGTGTGGGGCGGAGCTATAAAAGGGGCAAGACCCTTTCGAAGTAGGGGCGTGTTTGTTTTGGTGATTTCAAATATCAACATTGGCTTCCAGAAATCGTATACCCTGCCTTTAAATGTTCTAACTGAACTATTGCATAATCCTGGCCTTGAAACCAGGCTATACAGATATATTTAAGTCCCACTTAAGTGGATCAAAAAAGCACTTGGGTTCAAGTAATATGCATTTACCGTAAATATAAAATGTTTTATTTTTTTTGCAATTAAAATGAATTACAATTAGTTCATACTTAAGTACATTATTTGGAATTAGCAGATTCTGGGTACCATTCAGGTACTAACATGTACACGTTAAGTAATAATATAAACCTTTAGCTTTGTGCCTTTTTTCTCGGCTAAAGACTGTTAAAGTGTTTGCTAGGCAGCGGTTGATAAGCAGTTACTAAGGTGTTCTGAGAGGCAGTTGACGGTAAGATAGATTAGATTTGATGGGCAAAAGCCCTAGGGAAGCTCTGGGAGGAGTAAAAAAATGGAATATTGGTTACACTTTATTTTAAGGTGTCATTGTTACAGTGTAATTATACATTTAAGTGCTTAGTAATGTTATTAACTATGTGTGCTATATGTTAGGTTTGGCTTAGGGTTACTTGCATGCAATTATGCATAAATCATTGTTATTATAACAGTAACAAGGACACCTATAAAGTGTTATCAGAATATTATCAGCGATAGGTTAATATAGTACAAAAAAGTACAGTTTTTTTCAGCACTAGTGGAGGCTTGTATTGTTTAAAGGTACTGTATATTTTAAGAATGTATCACAACCCTATTTTTCTTTTAGCACGACCCCTAAATTGTCAATGTGACCCTCAGAGAAGACATTCTCTCATGCATACCTGCCCTCACTGACTGTTTAGACTAGTGTATTTGCCACACAGGCGATCACTACAGGTGCAGAACACATCCACACACTGAGACCACACTGCCAGAAGGGTATTGTGGGTAATTTGGTTATGCAGATGACACGAGAATCAAAAGGAGGTTGAGGCGGTAAACAGGACTGTCACCACGGGGAGCCCAGCTGTTGTGGAGTCTGGCCTTTTTCCTCCTTGAGTAATGTGCAAATCATTATCATGAGAGAAGCGCACACACACTCCAACCACACACACACACACAAAAGACAGTGTGGTTACAACCGTCTGAACAAAAAATAGAGCCATGCATGAGAAAAACAAAACAAGAGCTTTCTCAGACAGCTCTACTTATATCATCCTTCAGCTGTGAAACACAAATGTGACCTGTTTCTCAGGTAAGCTGCTTTAAATGACGCTGTTCCAGGTATGTTCTCGACACATCCTGGAACTTGGTGGTGTGAAATTGTGTTTACGCCGCATCAAGGCTGAATGGAGTTGTTTGTCTTCTGTGAGAGCTAACTGTCTTCCTGTGCTGGACGTCCTCTTCGACACGCCAGCAGCCCACAGTCAGTGACTGAAGCACTAGGTGTGTGTGATCCGCCAAGTGCACTACGGTGTGTAGGTGTGTGTTTCACAGTTGTCATAGCACACTGTTATAATTGCTTGAGGAATACAAAGCGCTTTTTTAACTGCACATATGGACAGAAGAACCAATTAAACTTAAATATTCGGATGTAATGAGACATTTCTGTGAATAAAGCATGACTAATAGAGACAAAGGTTAGGATTAGCTTTACAGTACCAGAAACAAGTACCATATTACATACACCATGTATTTGCATGATGATTACCATGGAAGTGTTATGGATGGAATGTAAAAAGACCATTTCATACTTTGTTAATGTATTATTTAAAAAAAAAATCGTTATTTCAGAGCTAGCATGTTGATATAGAGGCCGTTACAATGCTACAGATGTGCCCAGATGTTTTGATTAGTGTTAAACAAGATTTTAGCGCTTGATTATTATTACATAACTTCCCTTGTGAAAAAAGGTACACTTTTAGCATGCTTTAAAAATGAATATGCTTAGGGGTGAGCCTAAAATATGTTTTCAGACTCTGTTATTTGCAACTAAATGAAAATGTTTTACTAAAAATGTATATTAAAACGCAATTAGCTAAACATTAGAGGTCTTACGTTTCACCCATCTTTACGCGTAATTTTATTATAGTATATACTAATGTAATTTATATTCAAAATTATCTTGTTTTTATTACACATTTGTAGCAATGACATAAGGTGCATTCAAGCTACATTTACTTTAAAAGTAATATTGAACACAACCACAATTAATATTATAATCAAGTACTTTACATGCACTTCAGTACGCATCAAAATGAGTGCATTAAAAATAAAATACGGAAATATGATTTACTAATACTAACTTTTGATTGAAATGCACTTTTAAAATTTTACTTAATTGAATAAAGAAGCATCCATTCAAGTGTCCCTTTTTAAGTACACTTAAGTGGCCTTATTTTTCATTCATATTATTTTATTTGCAATATTTTTAAACTTTTTAACGTTTTTTTTGTTGTTGTTTTAGTTTTTGTAAGAATTGAAGTACACCACAAGTGTTAAAAGTACTTCATAAGGGTTTACATCCTTTATGCACATTAATAATACCATGGTAAATGATTATCATCATCATAAATGATGTGTTTGCATGATGCATAAAACTACACAGAATAATACAGAGGAACTGAGAACTGTAGAAATAGGCTACCCATGTCTTTTTTTGGCTACACTTTATTTAATAGTTCACTTTAGACATTCAACTGACTATTAGTAACTTTGTAAATAACTCTCATTCATTTTCATATCATATCTCATAGTCAGTATGTTGTGGACCCTTCAAAATAAAGTGTTAAAACATATTAAACAGACAGTCTGCTAATACTATACACTGGTAGTTGACATGCAGTTATTATTAGTAACTTTTATTTACTTATATTTAGTAACTTATTTCATAAAATGAGTATGGAACTTTTACTGTCCTGTAGGTGAAAAAACAATACTACATTTTACTACTAAAACACTACCACGTGACGTCTCTCACCGTCTCCGAGCTCACGGATGTCCTGAGTTTCTCCACCGCGGGAATGTAAACGGGAATGATTTCTCCGTTCCTCTCCGGCACCGGTGGCGGCGGCGGCGTGTCGTCGCGCATCATCTCGTCGCTGATTTCAGCCTCGTCATCTCCGCGCTCGGGCACCGGGATGCCCTCCGTGACAAACTCCTTCAAGCACTTGAGCTCGTGTTTCTTCAGCAGCTCGTCGGTGTCGGCGTCCACCACTACGAGCTGAAGGCTCCCGTCGCTGGCGCGTATCCTCGCCACGACCTGCTGATGGCTGTCGCTCTCCACGCGCTCGCCGTTCACGAACACCAGCCTGTCACCCGCGCGAAGACCGGACAGCTCGGCGGGGGAGTCGGGCTCCACCAGGCGGATGAACTGGCCGCTCTTGCCCTTCTCTCCGTGCAGATGGAAGCCGTATCCGTTGTCGCCCTTCTCCAGGACGCAGAGACGCGGGCGAAGAGTCTGGCTGGGCATCACGCAAAGTCACCTGTTAAGTAAATATGACAAATAAATAGAAACGAAGGGAAAACGAGAGTCCTGCGCTCGGATGTGCTCACGGATGAAGCATGTTAACGCGCTCGGCCACGGTAAATGAAGGGGTTTGTTGATAAAGTGTGTAAAGAAAGTTCTGGTGTGTGTGTCCGAGTGTGTGATCGGCAGCACATCAGCATCCAAATCCAGCCCCTGGAGGAGTGACTCCTCTGGAACCTCCTCCTCCTCCTCTAATGCCTCTCTGCACTCATTTAAGAGAATGCAGGGGTAATCGCTAAGGCACTTTTATTTACAGTAATATCAGCAAACTTCACAAATGACACAAATGTCCCGCTGGAATGACCAGTTTTGGAAGTTAAATAATGGATTCGGCTATCATGCATACCTTATTTACAATTATTATATTTACAACTGATGTATGCAATGTTCATTTATATAAAAATATGACAACTGCTGCAGTTTTATTTTCTCCTTCCAAAACAACAACAAAAATAGATCTAAAAATCAAGGTAAGCAGAAAATATTCCTATTCTATTCAATGGAATTGAACAATATATATATATTTTCTGCATAACAAACAAAAGTTTTCTCTTTTTTTCTTGCATTTTATCTTCTTTTTGTGGCAGATTTCATGCCCTGTGAAGAAGTGAATGTGGGCTACACATCAGAGCGAAAGAAAATTAATGTCACAGTTCCAACAATTTTTTGACACTAGGTGAAAGATGCCGTACCTGCTGATCACCTGTATGAACATGCTATAGTCAAGATGCATGAACACTGCGGACGTGGCTGGAGTAATAAACTACACTGCACTGTAATGTAAGACACCTAAGACAGTGCTACTTGGAGATTTGGAAAGATAGCTAATAGTTATTGCAGTGGTAAACCACATGTGACCATGTAATCTCAGTGTTGCAAGCATACGGTCTATGGTTGCAAATGATAGCTTGAAAGTGGAGTATTTCACAGCAAGAACTGATGAATATGGCACTGTCCATTAGGATGAGATGCACTGCAGTACTTAAAGCAGATACGTTTTTACATCATTCCATTTTCTGTAAAGGCTGTCCATGTTATATATGCGGTATAATACCGTATATACAGTTGTGCACATAAACTTACATGCCCCTTGTAGAATATCCATTTTAACAAAATAAGAGGGATCATGAAAATTGAATGCTATTGTTTGTTTAATACTCTCCTGATGTTTATATATTCTCCACAAGACAAAATAATGACCCCGTCCAAAGGTTCTCAATGCTATGTATAATTTTCTGGATGATCTACAACTTTTCTTCTTTTTTTTAATGGTTGTTCCCTCGTTGGTCCCGAGCAGTTTAACTGCCTGCTGTTCTTCAGAAAAATAAACCAGCTTCTGCACATTCTTTAGTTTTCCAGCATTTTCTGCATATTTGAACCCTTCCCAACAGTGATTGTATAATTTTGAGATCCGTATTTTCACATGGAGGACAACCTTGTTGGAAGGTAAACCTTTGGCCCAGTCTGAGGTCCTGAGGAGTCCTTCAGGGGCCTGTACCATGATGGTGGCTAAACAAACTCAGAGTTACAGGACTACTTTTGGGTTTACAAATCAAAACCCATGCAATCAGGGATTATTCGTACCATGATGAAGCTCATCAACCTTCTTTGTTAACCTAGGCCTGAGTTAATGTAGCACGTGCACATGAAAGTGTGACATCAGCAATAAGCAGCCGATCACATGCTTTTAAGCTTTCGTTCACTTCTTGTGAGAGAGTCAGATTCACTACCAAAAATTAAGATTGAGCAATATGATGAATTTAATCACATGTACACAGCAAGATGAAATAATCTTTTAATGAAAACTTAAGAAGTAAAAAA
>JAUCMU010000063.1:21298300-21311412 GCA_032275025.1 Enteromius treurensis
ATTAATTAACTAAACATAATAATCACTTATTAATCATTTGTGAATGTTTTGTAGATGAACATTTCATCATTAACTAACCACTTATAAATGACCTACAACCATCCCCTATTCTAAAGTGTTACCCATAATTATTTTTTAATATATATTGCTCTATAATTTAACTTTTGAATTTAGTTTATATGTGCAGTCAAAGCAAGCACATTTAATTGCATCTAAATGTATTTTGATTACTATTATTATATTTATTTATTTATAGCATCTCTACAATCTACTCCACAAGAAGTTTTGGGCTTTGGCAGTAACTCTCAGTAAAATGCTGAGTTAGGATTGTGTATTGACATTTTCATAGAAATCTGATTACTCTTAGACAATGCAGGTTCTCATGGAGGACATATGGGAATGTAAATTAGCAGCCAAATGGACCATCTCGCTTCATTTGCATATTGCTATTGTCCCCTTAGTTGTTCTTTTGGCTGATTCCCCTTGACCCCCAAGGACAAACCCCACAAATATGTCAACCTGACCTTAGCACGGCTGACCTCACCTTCACTCCGCCCTGGAAGAAAGCAGCCTGGACCTGCAATGCTACTTCAGACCGGTCATCTCAGGCTGGAACTGCACAATCTATCCTGCCATGACATTAATTCCCTTATTAAATTTTGATTTTAAGTCAATTACAATAGCTGTGCATTTTGCAGAGTATAAAAGAGGCTAGTGCTCCTGTTTAAAATGTTTTTAGAAGTTTTATTTATAACAACACATTTGAATCCCTAAAATCTAAATCAATAGATAGATAGAAAGACAAACAGACAGAAAGACAGAAAGATAGATAGATAGATAGATAGATAGATAGATAGATAGATAGATAGATAGATAGATAGATAGATAGATAGACGGACTGGCAAATAGATAGATAGATAGATAGAAGGAAAGACAGACAGACAGAAAGACAGATAGATAGATAGATAGACAGACAGACAGACAGACAGATAGATAGACAGACAGACAGACAGACAGACAGGATGGTGGTGGTCACCTTGTGCACAAGCTCTTCATTGTAAGTGAGGAGGAGTGTGCTGCTGGATGGTGTGTGTCCGTCCTCTGTGTCTGTGTCCACTGGAGAGGAGCCGTAAGCGCTGTCAGGATAAGCAGGCTCTCCCTGCTCCACCGGCTCCAGCTCTGAAGTATTCTCCATCATCAGCAACATGTGTGAGGCACTTCTCAACAGCAGATCTTTGACAGTCATTGTGACTTTTCCTCGCTGACTCGCTCGTCTCAGAGATGTCACACCGTCTCTTACCCTGTCTCTGATGTGCAACGATGACTTCATGCGATTCTTATAACCTGATGAAGTTCACACTATTAAATATTTAACAGTAGTGCTTCCTGTGGCGTGCAGTACAGGACATGTTCATGAGGATAGTAGTGTACACAACTGTGCTCACTGTAGCAGACCATTTTGGGCCGTTCCTGTTGTGTTGAACGTATTAAACTACATATGAAGTTTTAAAAATGAATATGATTTCATTGTAGTGTAGAAAGCTTTGCTCAAACTTAAGTGAAGGCACCTGCTAAATCAGTGTTTCTCAACCCTGGTCCTGGGAGCCCCCAACACTGCACATTCTGTATGTCTCCCTTAAGAAACACCAATTTTAGGTCCAGGAGTTTCTACGCTGAGTTCAACGCTCCGTCGCTACCAAGGTTGAACTCAGTACGACAGTCATTTTACATTTCCTAAAAGATTCTGAGAGTTATAGGATGAAAAAGTCAAGTAGTAGGCGGTCTGTGAAGACACAGGCTGACCCTCGATCCAAATTAAGGCCCTCACTGATGCTAACTGCAGCCCAGTAAGCGTAAGACGGCAACTGTGAGAGAAGAGCTTCAAGAGCAAGAAACGTCTTCAAAGGCCACATCTCCTCACACGCCACAAACTTGCCCATTTGGAATTTGCAAGGGAACACCAAACATAGGGCACTGAAAAGTTTTATTCTCTGAAAAGAACAAATTAGCCTGGATGGTCTTGATGACTTCCAACTTTACTGGCATGGCAAGCAGACCCCACTGGAGTGGAGGAGACTCCATCACGATCTGGATGGATCTTCATGTTGCGCAGGGCATGCTGGCTATGTGCACATGCTGCAGGGGCCTCCCTCTTTACTGAGGGCTCTCGTCTACGTGGTCTTTTGTCAGATTTAAACTTTTTCAAGCTCTGGTCTTAAACTTTTGATCATCAGAGAGATTCCTTATTAGCATATTTCTTGCAGAACAAAAATGATGCACAACATCAAAAAAATTACCATAAAACGTGTAAATGCAACTATATGACTTCTTGCTGACTCCAAATGTTTGACCGGTGTATAAACATAAGCTTTAGTAAAATGTAATTCAAATTAAAATTTGGGAAAATTAGCAATTAATTTGTAAGCCTATCAACAAACAAATAAAACATGACAAAGTGACTTGATTTCACATCTTTATTGTGCCATCTTGTGTCATCTGTTGCTGCCCATTGGCCCTAAAAAGGTTCGGGTTCAACGTGCCTCGAACTTTTCAGGTTAAGACTGATGTTCCCAGCCCACAGAGACCCGGTGAGACTGATGATGAATGTAAAAACAAAAGCTGAAGCAGCATTCTCAAGTTCTCACCGACAGGTTAAAATATGATTTAAATACAAAAATAGCTTTCATTCAATCATTCTTTACATCCTATTTTCACTTGTTTCTTTTGATACCACAAAAGCTTCACCGAAGCACGCGCATGAAGATAAAAAGGACACTTTAAACCTAAAAAACAAAAACGAACAGAGTTTTCTGATCACTTACTCAAAACCTGAAACAGCCCCTTTGAAACACAGGGCACTTACAATCTACATTGTATTTGCCAAATAAAAGCAGCATGTCACACAAGACACATTTTTTTTTGAACTTATGTTTCCTATTGTGTTCACTGGAAGGCGAGAAAGCAAAACAGCACACATAAATGGACAAACGTGGGCGATTAAAAACAGTAACAACCAGCCATGACACATTAAAACAGACTCTATTTCAATGTGAATTTAAAGGGACAGCTCACAATTTTTTTTTTAAAATTCTGTTATCATGTGCCAAAACCTGAATTACTTACTTTCTTCAGTGGAACATAAAAGCTTTTGAAGCTGTCAGGCTCTAAAAAAAAAGCAAAAGTCTATTTGACTTATACTCTGCATTTAAAATCTGAAGTTATACCATAGCTTTGTGTGGAAAACAGACTGAAACTCACCCAAAATATGAATATTCTCTTACGTCATGCCACACTTGTATGACTTTAACTCATCTTAGAAACACGCATAAAGATATTTTTTTTAAATCAACATTTTCAAGCTTCAAAAAGGTAATAATAAAAGTAATTGCAGTGACTGCAGTGGTATAATCCCAATTTTATATGTTTAGTGTTTGCAAAAAATATATATATATAAAAAATTACATTACATACTGGGGCTAAAGTGTGAATTTCTTGGATACCACAGCTGAAAGAAATCAGTATGAGTGCATTTCTCCCTTAAACGTATTGGAGATCAATGCGGAAGTGGTTTGGTTTCGGTTGAATGGACTGAAAGTAAAATCTTTCAGGTTTCATTAAAAATGCACTTGCGTCTTTAAGATAAACCAAAGTTTTGAAGCTTTAGAACATCATAAGGATGAGTAAATGAAGACCGAGTTTTCATTTTTGGTTGAAATAAGTTACTAATTGGAAATCGCCCTTTTTGTCATTTCATTTTTGCATATTAAAACTTGCCACATCAAGACATAATATGTTTGTTTTGATATTGACCGCTGGGTTTTTAATGCCAATTTAGCAATCCTCAATGGAAATGGAAAATATGTGCGTAACTTGAATCAACTCAACTTGGGTGGAAGCATGTGATTTTTAGCTTAATTTTCAGAAATGAGAACAAATACCATTGGTTATTGAGTGTCTCGTAATTTGACAGAATGGTAGCTTTGTATCTTAAACAAAATCCATTTCTATCTTCAGAGAAGGAGGAGATCTTCAGAGAATAACTTTGTTTCTTGAGACTGGAAATATAGCAAACAAGCCATTTCCATTCATTCAGTCGTCTGACCCATTACTTCTTTTGTGCTCCACAGAAGAAAGTCAAAACGTCTGACAGGATTAAGTGAAATATTACTTTAAATACATTTGTTCATGGACATTGGGGCAGCTAGTGTGAGTCAAGTCTCCGGCTCTTGTGCTGTTCAAGAAAGAGTATTAAAAAATATACGTAGTTGAGAACCAAACTGGTGGAAGACCAGAATAAAGTGTGAAATGCTGTAACACGGTATGCAAGCACAAGTGTATGTATGAGCGAGAGATCACAGACTGATCTTCAGCAGGGTCAGATCTTCAGGCAGTCTCAAATATTTCAATCCACGTCCTCGTACTTTGCGATTTGTGTGCAGCTGAGCAAAAACTCTGCAGTAACGGATGAAGCAGGTCCTCCAGATGAAGTGTTTTTCAACTCAATAGGACATTCAACGACGATATAAAGTCACATTATTACAAAACTCAGATTGTTTCCTGACAGATGGCGTCCGTTAGTGTTTGTTTCGTTTGCTGTATGCGCTGATTCCATGCAGTGCTGAATCACGTCATGTCAGAGAATGTATCAGTCCATTGGCAGAATTTTATGATGATTCTACAAGCTCCGCCCCCTTTGATGAGACTCAGCCAATCGGAAGGGAGCTCTGTCATACAGTAAAGTGCACTTCTTCGATCTGCTTCTGAAGTTTTGATATTAATGCTTCAAAATAAGCATAGCGATACAGCCAGAGGACTCCAGCCACTTGCCTCCAACAGCTTCAAATACCAATTTTGACCACTGTTTTACAGAGGAATATAATGTTTTGGGTTGGTTTTTTTTTTACATTTTTTTCTCGTAACAAAGAATAAAAGTGTAAAATTGTTGAGATTTGGGTCTTTGTATCACAAACCCACACCGTAAACTATGTGCTAATAAGACTCCGAACCTTGTAACAACGTATTTAGATGACATCTGAACATTGATTTATAAAAGCAAGACTCATTCATCTCCACTTCTGGTAGTCTTCTTGTGCAAATTTAAAACGTTTTTTTTTTCTCATAGGTTCACCCTGAACCAGTTCCAGCCCTCAACAGAAGGTGGCTTGACTTGTAATGGGATGGTCTTGAAGACCACGACTCGTAAACATCACTCTTGTTGACTGTTCTTCAGGGCCTTTAGCACTCTGCTCCATTTGTTTGAGCTTGTAAGGCTACCTAATACGACCTGTTTTTTTGACTGGGCCCAGTTCTGATTTGGGGTCGGGGGACAAGGAACTCCAAGAGGTCTTGGTGCAGAGTCCTGTGGTGGGACAGGAGGAGGTCTGCTCAGAGCAAATGTCTCCTGTGACCCAGAAAGCCCCAACAGAGCTGTCCACCCAGGCCTCCAGCGGCTTTCCCACCAGGGAGGTCTTCTTCTGCGCCTCCTGCAGGGCAGGCTCACTGGGCGGCAGCTTCAACACATGGACGAGCTGCTGGAAGCTTTGCTCCAAATACACATTGCCCGGTGGACCTGCATGTACCCAGCCATGGTCTTCTGAAGAGAATAAGAGAAGAGAGCTGATTTGGTTGTCATAAACTCTCAAGTATGGTTTCTACACATATCAGATGAAATAAGGGCCATTATTTTGGACTATGTTGTCAATCATGGCCTTACAATGGCTGACGGGTGCTGCTAAATACTGGGAGATTGACCATATCCTCAATAACTTTTCGAAACAGTCTCTTTCAATAAATATCCCACATACAGCAAATTTTTATTTTTTGAATCCATCCAAACTGTAGCTATTGTTCACTTAGGTAACACTAACAGAATGCACCATTATATTGACAGCATGACTAAGCATTTTGCATCTTGTTTGTGAACAATGACAAGGACTTTTCATTCTGATGGCACTGATATGTTCATTGACATAAATACTTTTGAGAAATGAACTACAACATATTGAGTAAGTTACAGGCTTTCGCAGGAAATCCATTGTGTGGGGCTGTTTGTACAGACTGTTTTCAGAAATGCACATCAAAGAGACTGAGAAAAACTTTAATATACTTTTAAACAGAATTTCACGCTGATGTCTCACCTGTGCGCAGGGGCTCACGTCCCTTGAAGGCCAGAGGCATGACCAGAAACCGAGCTTCAGCTACACGCTCCCACAACCGCAGCACACGCACCGTCCACACTCCAGGCCTGAGGGGGCGCTGAAGGGGTGGCTTGTATTGAGTAAACTCTGCCTCGACGTCTATGCTGATGTCATAGGAGGCTGCTACTATGTGTGCTGGGTCAATCCACACTATGGTGGCTGTCAGGTTGGGTCCACGAGCCCATTTCTGAACTGCCACCGGCTCGTCTAAAGGTCCCATCACACCACCGAAGTTACGGAAGATTCGCTCTTTTGGGTCCCACTCGGTTCCGACCTAGCATAAAACAGCATCCACAAAATTTACAATGTCAAACAACTCTCTAAATGCACGTTTTGTTTCTCTTTTCGTAAATGTTTCATGTATGCATTTAAAATTCTTAGGCCACTAGTAATTTTCACCAATATATATAAAAAAAAAGGTTTTAAGTCAGATATTTCTATCTTTTGCGGTAATCAGTTGGAAATATCAGTTTACATTTCCAAACAGTATTTTTGTCATTGATTGTAATTATGCAGAGATTGTTGTTGGTGAAAATACTAGTGGCCTAAGACTTTTGCACTGCACTATACATTACAATACAGAAAAAAATAATCTTTATGTCTGTTTATTGTGACTGAAGTATACCTAATAATTTACAATGCACTCCCTGTTCTTCTCACCTCAAGGTTTTTGAGACGCTCAAACTCATGAAGGTTGTGTTCCAGCTGCATAGTTGCTTGAGGTACAGCCCACACCTCCAGCATCTCATGGGACCTGGTCACCAAATTCTGCACCTCCTGCCTAACCAGGTAACCCTGGAAACGGTCATCATAAAAATACAGGTGCACAGAGACTGGGTATCCAATAGGTTCAAACCTGTGGGTAAAAACAATCAAATCGATAATCTGAATACTAGACTGGAGGACTGGATGTATGGTTTGATGTGGAGGGACTGGGGTTGAAGGTTAGATTGGGATAGAGCAAGTTTGGGCAAATATGGTCCTGGAGGGCCGCTGTCCTGCAGAGTTTAGCTCCAACCCAAATCAAACACATGTAGCTCTCTAGTGATCTTGAAGATATTGATTAGCTTAGGTTGGTTTGATTAGGGTTGGAAGTAAACTCTGCAGGACAGTGGTACTCTAGGACTGAAGTTGCCCAGCCCTGAGACAGAGGGATTGGGATGGATTGGATAAATGGATGGACTGGCATTGGGATGGAAGGATGGAGGGATTTTAATGGATTGGGATGGTCTGGGATAGAACTATTGCAATGGATGGATTGGGATGGAGGGATCGATGAATTGAGATGTAATGATGGTTGGGATAGAAAGCTTGGGATGAACTGGATAGATGGATGGATTGGGACGGATGATTTTGGTACAGGGGTGGATTGGGACAGAAAGTTTGAGATGGATTGGATAGGTGGATAAATTGTTATGGAAGGATGGATTCTGATGGAGGGATTGATTTGGATAGAATGATTGGGATGGACTAGATAAATGTATGGATTGGGATGAAGGATGGACTTTAATAGAGCGATGGATTAGGATAGAATGATTGGATGGATGGATTGGGATCTAAAGTATGGATTTTAAAGGAGGGATGGAATGGTTTAGAAAGATCGGGTGGACTGGATAGACGAATGGATTTGGATTGAAGGATGATTTTATGGAGGGATGGATTATAATAGAAACAAATTGAGATGGACTGGACAGATAAATGGATTGGGATGGAGAGAGGGATGGATTGGGATAGAACGATTGGGATGGACTGCATATTGGGGTGAATTTAAGCAATGGATATGAGGGATGGCGGGGCTGACTATAAGAATGGACAGATTAAGTAAAAAAAAAACTGGTCACCTGCAGGCCTCAGAACTGCTTTGAGAGGTTTCCTGTTTACGGAGGCCAAGTCTAAAGAAGGAGGAGTATGCTGTGAGGGCCACATCATTGAGGGATGAGACCCCATCAGCTTGCTCGAATAGGCTTTCCCAGTATGCCTTCAGTGCCACTGTGCCTGGAGGGTACTGCCCATACAGATGATTGTCCAAAATCTCAATAGACTCCTGGTTCACTGTGGACTCAAACTTGCGGGCAAAGAACGTGGGCCTTGTTAGTTGCTGCCAGGGGAGAAAAGAGAGGTTGAACTGGCGTCAACATCTATGATCTATCAAGAAAAGGCAGATTTCTATTAAAAGCACTGGTTCTCATTCACTAATAATAGGTTGTACATTGCACACATCGTTCACATGCATGTTTAGTGAATGAGGTGGGATAGTTTCTGTATTGTGTGGCTTCTGATTCACTCTGCAGGAATCACATAACGGTTCACTGACCTGTATTCGGATTAGGTCTGAGGGTTTGAAGTCATTTGGTGAACAGCCGCACCAGTCCACAATGTGCTTATACTGGCACTTGCAGCCCAATTTCCGGTTCCAGTTGGTCACACGCAGATTATTGTCGACTAAAGTATCGCACATGTGGCTGTTTCCCAGCACTGTGTGAAAGAAAGACTGAAAAGCAGACAGAGAGGAATTACTTAATATACCCTCAGGGAAACAGCACTTAATATTTACAGCTCACTGCTATGCCAATTAAATGAAATTAACATGGAGTATCACATTAACAGACTTATGAATTTATGAGTCAACCAGACTGAATTCACAACAATAACAGTGATTCATCCAGCATATTTAAACGGGCCATATCATCTTGTATTATTTTATTTTAATAGTCCAGTACCTCAGCAGGCAGAAGAGCGTAGGTGTAAAACTGCTTGAGCCCCGTCACCAGCTTGTCCTGCGAGTTTACCACATACTCCACAAACTTGCGCGTGAGGGAGAACCAGTCCGAACCTCCTGACACCTCCAGCCCCTCGGGGATGGTGCGCTCTCCCAGACGCCACATGTGGTTGTCACATTCATGGAACAGGCGGTCCAAACCCTGCTTTTTAATGAACCTACGTGACAGGAGAGCGCAGGATGGTGACTGATGTCATGATAAACACTGTCAAGGCTAGTTAGGCTGCATTATTTATTTGAGGAATGTCAAAAGTGTCAAGACGGAGTAACTATCCCGAAATCATAATGAGTGACAGGAGGAGTCTCATTAATAGCCCAAATTTCTAAATAGAAAGGAAAAAAAAAAAATGTAAAAAGTAGTTTGGCACAGACTTTTATTGTTGACCTGAAAATAAACCAACCAACCAAACAAGTAATGATAACAGAGGACACTTGTATACCATTGTGTAAAGAATTAGTAAATTATATTTTTAAAAATGATCTACCGTTTTATTTTGAGGCATGGCAAGAATAGCACACGTTTTAAAAATATATCTACTTCAAGTGGCAAGCTCAAATAAACTATGATATTCATAATTCAAATATTCAATATTTTTGTAAAGAATGTTCGAAAACTTCATTACACCACTTGACAAATTATTATTATTATTTTTTTTAACATCTGAATGCAAAATGAAAACAAGGGTTAATTTCTTAATAATTAAACAATTTAAAACTATATTTTTCTTTTCATTGCATCAGACATCCTTATTTATTATGGACCCACATCTACAGGTAGTGTTTTAAGGGCTCCTATGTTTACCAAATCTGCATTTATCTCATCTTAAATACAGTAAAACTGTGAAAATATTATTACAATTTAAAATAGCGGTTATCTATGGTAATACATTTTAAAATGTAATTTATTCCCCTCATGCGAAGTTGAATTTTTAGCAGTACTCTAGTTTTCAGTGTCACATGATCCTTCAGAAATCATTCAAATATGCTGATTTGATACTCAAGATACTTTCATATTTTTGTAAAAACTGATGCATTTTTAATATAATTATAAGATGAATTTAAAGTTGGAACATTTATTTGAAACATAACTGAATGTGCCCTTGCACGAATATATGAAAATATATCAGAGTACTAGTAACCCGACCTGGAATAACCTCAAAGTTGAATCTAAAATGAGTTTACCTTGCGTTCTCTCTGCCGTGAGACTTCAGGAAGTTCTTGTCACGATTCTGGGACAGAAAAGCCACAAGCTCATCATTGGTCCTGTTTTAGATGAAAGTGAGAGAGGAGAGGAAAGAAGAGATAAAAAAACGGAGGACTATGTCAGAAACCCAGTGCTGACTGCAGGGTGGCGTGGGTGACGTCTTCATCTGGAAAGAAATAGCTGCTGCTGTATCAACGTCTAACATGTGCAACAGGCCATGTACACCGTACTCGGCATATTTAGCTTGCTTAAAGAAAGAAAAAGCATCAACAGCTGGCGGGATTGTGAAATTGTAAGGCTCTGATGTGTTAGAGAAATCTTCCCGAAACAGATTGTGAACGGAGACCGATTTGCCAGCATCATCACGCTGGCACACAAAGAGAGCGGCTCGGAGTTGACTTCTTCAGACATATGCTCAAGGGAAGGTTTCTCCATATGTATCTCTTAAATCAGTACCATCAATCCATTCCATGCCTTTTCACGGACCTCACAGCAATGCATTTTGGGATTACCTCCTTTAGAATGATAGACTTCATCCAAACAACCTTTTGAAATGGCTTAATCCAACAACAAACATGGTTTCCCAAACGGGGGTTTATTGGGGGATTTTTGATGGATGTGCCATTTTAACAGTTTGAAGACATAGCAAAAACGTGGATTTTCAAAAAAAAAATTACCCTGTTGCGCCCTCTATAAGACCGGCGACTATTCCATGTTGAGCTTCAAGGTGCTGTAGTTTTTGTCATAAAAACACCACATGTTTGCAGATATTTAAGAAACATGCTTGTTTGTCTGAAAATGAAAATGTAGGTTCCATGTCAGAATGTCGGTCTCTGTTTTTGGTTTGTTTGTACTTCGTTGGTGGAAAACACGTCATGAAAGCTGCCCAACGAAAGAGGTCAGTTCCTCTTAGTGTCGTCAATCGGGCCGCGTGAAAAAAAACCCTTTCAGTTTGCTACAATCCTGTCAAACCTACATACAGCACTTTTCAAGAGTCATGGCACAGCATTAAAGTTGACTAGTCGGTGTAACCCCTTTTTAACAGTAGTTTCTTTTTATACAGTGGGTAAGAAAAGTATTCAGACCACCTTAAATTTTTCACTCTTTGTGATATTGCAGCCATTTGTTAAAATCATTTAAGTTCATTTTTTTTCCCTCAATGTACACACAGCTCCCCATATTGACAGAAAAACCCAGAATTGTTGCCTTTTTTCAGATTTATTAAAAAACGAAAACTGAAATAGCACATGGTCAGGGTGCTGTGAACCTCATATATCTGGCCAAGGTTACAAAAAAAAATGTCTGCTGCACTTAAGGTTCCAAAGGGCACAGTGGCCTCCATAATCCTTAAACGGAAGACGTTTGGGACGACCAGAACCCTTCCTAGAGCATGGAGTTTGCTAAAAAACACCTGAAGGACTCCAAGATGGTAAGAAATAAGATTCTCTGTTCTGATGAGACCAAGAAAGAACTTTTTGGCCTTAATTCTAAACGGTATGTGTGGAGAAAACCAGGCACTGCTCATCATCTGTCCAATACAGTCCCAACAGTGAAGCATGGTGGTGGCAGCATCATGCTGTGGGGGTGTTTTTCAGCTGCAGGGACAGGACGACTGGTTGCAATCGAGGGAAAGTTGAATGCGGCCAAGTACAGGGAACCTTCTCCAGAGTGCTCAGGACCTCAGACTGGGCCAAATGTTTACCTTCCAACAAGACAATGACCCTAAGCACACAGCAAAAAAAAAAACAACATTTTATTTTCTTTTTTGTTAATATACACCTGCTGCAAAATTGTTCTCTATATTTTACTCATAAAATTAAGCAACATTTAAAAACACTGTGACACACACTGTTTCAAATAGAAAGAATCAAACACAGGAAAATCCAAGCTCCTCAAATCTATTTTTATGTTTCTGAGAAAAGACGGTACTTTTTAATTCCTTTTGCTTCCTGTACATGCAGTTGTGCTTCATGAGTACATTAGTTCCGACAATACAAATGGTAACATGGCAACCATGCAAGACTATATAGTATAAATACATATAGGGGAACAGTCATTCTGAGGGGAACGTAATTGACTGCTACACCGGATTAGTGTAAACGATCGGCGTAATAGTAGTAAAAAAAAAAAGTGTTTTAACAGGCTTCAGTTTCTCAAAAGATTCATATGTTCACCCAAAAATGTCTTTAGAAGCAGTTCTCATAGGCCGTGAAACACCTGAACACCCTTCAGTTAATTTACTTTAATCCGCAGAATTAAGTGAGAGTAAAGTGTTGATGTTTGAAATATGGATATTTATCTTGAAAAAAATGTAAAGATTAGCTACAAGAGGCCTTCAGCCCCAGAGCTGTGTGAGGAATGTTTTATTAAGTTTGCGCACCCTTTATTACGTATGTTTTACACCGTTAAAGGGAGCCACCCGGCTACTGCAATAATAGAGCTTAGTAGTGCCAGGACAAGTTTTAATATATCTCAGAATGGATTCTAAAAGAAGAAAGTCACACACAGCTTTGAAGGTAAGTGAAAGACAAGCTAATTGTCAATGTTTGATTAAAAAAAAAAAAAAACCTTTAAGTAGATCACAGAGACTATTGAGCATTATCTAAGGTGAAGTACAGTGCCTGTTTCCAGTAGTAAAGCATAAAGCTTCATATACTTTTTTACTTTAGGCTAATTGATGCCATGCCCTCTTTACAGATGTTTTGGGCTCCAGAAAAAGTGAGTTTAGTGCTCCAGGTCTGTGTGTTCCTTTTAAATTACATTTATATATATATTTTGGATGGATGGACGGATGGACGGACGGATGGAAAGACAGACAGAGAGACAGACATACAGACAAACAGATAGACAGTTATATAGATAGATAGATAGATAGATAGATAGATAGATAGATAGATAGATAGATAGATGATAGATAGATAGATAGATAGAT
>JAUCMU010000063.1:21318015-21332703 GCA_032275025.1 Enteromius treurensis
AAGCTACATACCTTCTATGTACATATCAGAGAACAATTTAAAATATTCTCTCAAAGCATTCTATGGCACCTTTAAAAGAAAATAATCAAATTATGTTGTCTTTCAGCTAAACTCAAGGAACAATGATATTTAGTTGTTTGGATTATGCACCTATAAAATAAGACACTGTACTAAATGTCAGCCATTTAATTTATACATCCTGATATAAATGCTGCATCCTCATAAAAATATGTCTCAGTATGTGACCCTGGAGCACAAAAAAGTATATTTGTAGCAATAGCCAACAATCCTCATATATTTTTCTTTTATGGGAAAATCATTATGATATTAAGGAAATATCAAGTTCCATGAAACTATTTTGTATATTTCCTACCATAAATATATAAAAACTTAAGGTCCTTGCACCCTGCATCCTAAATTTTTGTGTATGCCCAGGTTTTTGTTTGTTCGTTTGTTTATATTCGTTTTTTTTTTTTTTTTTACTATTATTATTTTATATATAAAAATTTTTTATGACAGACAGAAGTTTGAAAGGCAGAGTAAACGTGATTGACACAATGTGATGTCGTATTTCCTTTTTAGTGTGCTAGGACCTTTCATATGTACGACGGAGTTTAAGTGCCACCAAAAAATAAATAAATCTAAAACTATGAGAATAAAGTCGAAACTACGAGATTAAAGTCGTAATATAATATTTAGTACAGTGCACTTGTAAATGACCCGGATTGAGAGAAATGTGGACTGAGTGTGTGAGCTGATGTTAGGATCAAAAGTTCAGCGCTTTAGTAAATATCATATTCTTGATATTAAGCGGTTTCTCCGAATTCTTAGATCTCATCCCAGTAACATGAAGCGGCTGCTCGACTATACACTGTATCTGGTGGCCTTCTCTCAATCCGGGTCATTTACAAGTGCACTATATTATATTTCGACTTTAATCTCGTAGTTTTTAATTTATTCTAATAGTATTTTGACTGTTATTCTCATAATATTACGACTTAATTCTCATAGTTTCTACTTTAAACTCGTAATATTACGACTTTATTCTAGTAGTTTCTACTTTGATCTTGTAATACCACTCTTATCTCGCAGTTTTAGATTTTGTTTTAGTTATATGCATGATTTTTTAAAATTTTATTTATTTATTTATTTATTTTTTGCACCATGAGATTCCAGATTTTCAAATATTTAAGCCAAATATCCTAACAAACCAACATCAATTAAAAAAAACGTATTGTTCATATTTCTAATTACTTAAAAAATCTAAAAAAAAAAAAAAAGACCCTTATGAGGTTTTGTGGTCCAGTTTTTACAACGAATATTTTACATCCCAAGTAACAGTCCCGCTTTTTACAACCAATCCAAAAAAAAAGCTGTCAATAGTTTTGCGTGTTCAGACTTCTTTACATATGCTGACTTTAAATCTGAAAAAGCGCGATTCATATTTGCAAACAGTCAAGTAAGAAAACGAATTTAACAGCACGTCGGCTAAATTTAAATACGTTAGGCATTAGCTCTGTCAGCGCATTTTTTTTCGGCTTCTTCGGCTGAACCGGAAATAATTGGTTGGCATTAGCAACGTTTCGGCCGATCCAGGCCTGAATACAGAGATAGCAGAAGAAACAGAAACGAACAGACAGGTTTGAAAGCGTTACTTCACGTGTTTTCCTCTCTGTGTGCGCGTTAGTCTGTGTGTTTCGTGAGATGCATTCGCGGTGTTTATGCTCCGATAGCTTCTGAAGCCAGCATCAGTGTCTTACCATGAACAACAATGCTAATACACTAGCTGCTAGGAACTTATAAACAATAACAAATCACATCTTCTAGCTTGTGATTGAAGTATAGTAGCATGTGTCTATGTAGGCCAGCTTTTTGTACAGATGAACGTATTACAAATATGTTAAAATCATTGATGGTGCTTCTGCACTGATCTCAGATCGATTCGGTCGTGTTAAATATTGCCATAAACTGTGTGCATATGGTTTCGTTTTCAGCTTTATTGTCTGGATCAGTTTTCTGAGAACTAGTGTCTTTTGTCTGAACTGCTCAAACCTTTCCCCTCAGAAAACACACTGAAGAACAGGGAAACATTCCTGTTGAGCCTCATACTGAGATTGTGAGGATGACCAGGTAAAGATACAACCACTGTAAAACAAAAGACTTGAGCGATACACAACGAATGTTTTTCAGATATTTTCCAAAAAAATCCTATCTGCAGAATGATCTTGTTATATTGTGAAATAGCATGATTTGTTCGATGGTAAATTCAGCTTTACCATTACAGAACTACATTTTTAACATGTTAATATGGTTCTTTTAAAATATAATCGCACTGTATTAATTGTATTTTTCTAATTGAAACTTATTGAGCACTTCTTTATATTATTCCAAACTATTTACATAACGCTTATAATAAGCGCTGCAAGGGAGTTTCTGATCAAATGGTTGAGAGAGTGATGGTCAGTGTGATATTTGCTATAAAAGTCCATACTCTAATGTAGCTCTACTGTGAAAGCACCTTCTGCTGAGTTTGTTTTCGGGTAACTGGTTTCAGTTTAACATCTGAGGACCATGTTTGTCATTACAGCTGTAAAATTTAGGGAAATACCTATTTAACAGTACAGTAAAAATAATGATTGGAAAGTTGAGAAAAATCTACTATAATGTTTGTGGCTAGATTCTTGGGTTTCACTTTATTATGATGGTCCCTTTAACGTATTCTGTTGATTATAAGTAATATTGCACCTACATTTCTACTCGCTCTCAATAGAGTGCTAGCAGAGTATTAGTAGACTGGTAGGGTTAGAATAAGTTGACATGTACGTGCAAAGTTACTTCTAGTCAGTAGAGCGTCTTTTGGGAGACCATCACAATAAAGAGTTAGCAGTACGGATGTAACACTGCAATATCAATTTTTTTTGTTAATATCGTGGGTGCATGACTCAATAAAATGATAGGTCTTCTGAGAAAAGTTTGCTCAGGCGACCGGGAGGTAGCGGGAACTACAATTCCCATCAGCCCAGGCGTGCCCATCATTCTTTGCGGTCTGTTGTCTCAGTGTTACCAACTTAGCGACTTTGTCTCTATATTTAGTGACTTTTCACACCCCCTTGGTGACATTTTTCCCTAAAAGCGACTAGCGACAAATCTGGAGACTTCTTGGACAAACCTCAGCGAGTCTCCGGTACTGCGCGAGCCCTTGTTTTCTCGCCGCGCGCACACAGCTCTCTCTGCATCTGTTCTGTTCAGCGAGAGGCTGAGAGGAGCAGGGCTTTCAGTTAAAATAGATATTATGTTGCATCTAACTCTATTTTACATGCAAATATAACCAAAATCACAGCATAGTCATTTTCTATATAATATGTGTACTTGGTTTCATTATTATGAATTAAAAATATAATTATAAACGATTATGAATAGGGATTTTAATCTAGACTAACATCTTGTAAGGTAGAGCTAATTCAGTAGGCCTTATAATTTCATATTCATTCAGTTTTTCTGACAACAGAAACCATTAAATATCTAAGTGAAAACAGTTATATTGAGAATTAGGGTGCATTGAATAACATTATGTGACCACAATAATGTGACGCACTGACGTAATGAATATGCAAATTGATATATGATGTCATCTAGCAATCTACAGCGGGTTTTAAATCGAATGTGTGGAAGGTTTAATAATTTGTTGTTATTAAAATTGAAGCTCCTGTTTCAAAGTTTACAGATAGATGGCTAATGTGTGTGCCATTGATATGTTCAGTGTACATGTAAAACGTTTAATAAATTCGTTTAGTTTTTTTATGTAAATGATTCAATAAATACAGTACCATGCAATTCACACCGAGGTATTACCGTACCGTGAAATTTTGATACAGTTACATCCCTAGATAATAGTGCAACAGTATGGCATAACCATGTGTCCACTACAGGAATGAGTACAGAGAAAGAGACACAGATTAGGTAGATTTCATTCCAACGAGAGCCAATTAGGAGAGAGACAGCAGGAAAGCCTTCACGCAAACATGTGGAAACGTCCCACAGCAGACACTTCGGGAGCCTCTCGGGATGGGAGAGCTCCATTCACACGGACCGTCATCTAATCTTAATAAAATATCAGATGTAATGTATACGAGTATGCAAGCATGTTTATCAGTTACCTTCTCTACTAATGTGAAGGAGGACAGATACATAGTGAGGTCAAAGCAAGTCAGTACCATCACTACTGTCCCTTTGAGTTTTAGCCTCTTCATACACTCACAGATCAAGTCATGAATCTGTTGGATGCTGGAGGACAGTAGTGAATCCGGACACGACAGCACATTCCTGATACCCGTCACAACTCGAAACCTTTCTCAAACGCGTTCACGTGTTACTCAAAGAGTCCTTGAGCAGCAGACAGTTATTCACAGTAGCCTTCTTCTAAGTTCACTTATTCCCGGGCCAGTCATCCCGCGGTTAAGTGTTTGGATCAAGGGCACAACGATTATCGTTCCTGAATCAACCAACCCAGCTGGGGTTTGAGCCGCCTCAGATGTTTAAACACCGCATTATTAGCTGCAGTCGTCTGAGAGCTAGTCTCACACACATGGTTCGTTTCATTGGCAGCCCTGTCTGACGAGACAGAAAAAAAGCGTATCTTAAAGTCATTATGAAACAGAAGTGGTGACAGATCTCTTCCTACACACTGCAAAGTAAACACAAGTGAAATGGTTCACTCAAAAAGAAAAAAAAAATGGTTCCGTGTATCAGTTGTTGATGTTTCCATACAGATTCACCACCTTGAAAAATAGTCTTACGTGTGTTGTTTCACCAGAAGATCATGTTTCAGTTGTGTAGCCAGCATTTTTGTTTACCACGAACTCCAAGCCTAGGGAGCGACCTACGATAGGTTGGTTAATTCATACCGTTACTAGACCTTTCCTTTACTGGTCAATAAGATTGGCAGGAGATTCACTGTTAGAATCTCATTAAAAAACGCTATAATGTATGTAGGTTCTGGTACTAATATTAATACAAATGCTGCCTAGGTAAACAGCTGACTAAGTTCTGATTCCCAGCCATAGAGTTGATGGGTGAAGTCAGTCCAGTCATTTAAACCCCGACGCCGGTCAAAATAACCCGCTCTAAATGATCGAAAACACAACACTTGATCAAAACAACTGCATTGTTTGGGTGTATTATATACTATAACCTGCTCCGAGAGCGTGAACGCCTTTGTTTACACTCGACGACGCTATTACTGGAGTAACAGTTCAACTAATGAGACTGACTGACGGCTTTTGCCTAGCTTAGCATGCTATCAGAAACCGTCAGATCAAACGGCGCAGCTGAGGCAAAGGAGAACAGATTTGCCCGCTTGAAACAACGCCTACCTCCGCCTCTCCCTCCTCCAGACTCCGCAGGCTCCATACCACCAGTCCCTGGATCAGCAAGATCGTCAAACCGGCCGCGATTGCGAGTTTGTGCCGTCTGAGGAGCTTCTGCACACGGGTGCTCGCGACCATCTTTCCCCCGTGAATCGCATTTAGCAGCAGCGAATCGCGTTAGCCCGCGAGTGACTAGCTCGGAGGGAGTCGACTCTGTGAATCAGGCGGTGAATCGATCGGTTCCCTTTCAGAACGCGTTGTGGTTCAGAGTCTTTTAACAAAATGATTCTGATTCAACTGAATCACATTGAGAGTCGGCATCTCAATTCATATTCTGAGAGCAAATAACTTAGGTGGCAGCTTAGTCAATATTTAAAGAACGCGACTCGCAAATTTATGGTTGTTTATGAAAACGATGTAGAAGAGATAGTTTTCGTTTTTATTTATTTATTGCAAATTGTACACAACAAGGCAGGGAGCATCTAACAACATAAGGCACATTCGCGATATATAGTACAGATAATCAACCTGAATAATATTTTTTTTATGCTTGCAGCAATCATAGCAACAGTGAGGGCGGAAATAAATACATGGATCAATAATACAATAGTACAAAAATGCATAAAAGATAGCAAATTAAAATAATAAATATTTTGACATAGAGGGGCAAAGAGTTTCAGACTTTGTTATTCAACATTTTTTAAAAGCTTTGAAACATTTTCACAAACATATAATCAATAAACAGTTAATGCACGAATCACTCAAGTCACCTCCCGATCATCAGATGTTCTAGTCAGCAGGTAGATTTGTCAAATTGACGTTACATTAGTCATTTAGCAGACGCTTTTATCCAAAGCGAGTCACAAATGATGAAAACAGAAGTTATCGAAAACAACAAAAGAGCAATAATATGCCGGTGCTATGACAAGTCTCGATTAAATCAATTAAATGAGTGTCTGCAAAGAAAGAATTTACTTATTTAGTATGAAAGGGTTTAATTTTAGAATTAGATATTAGTAAACAATTATGTTCACGTGTAGAAGTTATATTCTGCCGTTGGGCGGCGCACTTTACAAACGTGAAGTCTTGCCTGTCTCCAAGACAACCGCTGCGTGTGGAATGTATCAGCTTGAGAATTTTGGCGATACGGTATAAATCTGTCATTTCATGTATTTGATCTATTATTCTTTCATTTTAAGAAGAGAATGTTTATTTATGTATTTCCCTGCTAGCGCATAAACATACCACAGCTGTATTTTACTCTATTTCACATGTCCCTGATCATAAAAATCAACGAATCCTACTACGATGAAGGCTAGGCTCATGATTATTAATTAGCTCGTGCAGCCGTCGCCTAGCAACCTTCACGCGGCGTCCAGTCACGAACCTCATTAGTATTCATGAGCCGATCCTTCGCCATAGTAGGGCTTCTCTGCCCTTGCCGTGATGGCAACAATGTATCCCCTGCCCTGGCTCGTGAGGACTAGTTAGGATGTGAGTCGTGACTGACGTTCAGTTCACTCAACACAAGTTCTGGGATTTAAGTCACACTCGACTCTCTGAAATGAAGCTGGGACGAAAGAAGCACTACTCTTCGGGTGACTTGCTATGAGACAGCTTGGGTCGCTTGAAAGAAAAGTTGCATTTATCAGAGATGTCCACCACTGTGCCCCCAAAAGTCCCCTCCGGCAGCCCCTCAGTGGATCAGCGGACAGTCGTCGTGGGTGCTTGTAAGTACGCACTTAAGGTTTTATTAGATAGAAATGTTGTCTTTCAAAAACTTGGTCTCAAGTGGGCTAAAAATACTTTTTTTTGTTTTGTCTTGTTTTGTTTTACACGCGCTACTATCTCATTTTAAGATGAGTAAACTGTATAACGTAACGTTACGTGACAATAAAATGTCTTTTAACTTTTATGTTAATACGGAGTTATTTCATCATTACAACATCTTTCATTTTATAATAACCCTACCTGAAAAACAAAAATACTTTAGTGTGTGTGTATAGGTTATTAATTCCTTTTTCTTTTTTTTAAGAATATAAAGAAATTACTATTTTTATTCAGCAAGGATGTGCTTAATTGGTATAAAAAGTGATAGTAAAGACATATTGTTAGAAAATAGATCCATTTTGAAGATGCGGTTCTTTTTAATTTTTTTATTTATCAGAAAAAAAGTATGCAGGGACCAAAATACATATATACATAAATAAATAAATAAATAAAACAAACTAAAGCAGCACAACTGTTTCCAACATTGATAATAAATGAAGTAATAATAAAGCTATAAATTCATCAAAATAATGAAATTATTGATTAAATACATGCAGCCTTGATGAGCAAAAGATAATTCTTTAAAGAAATACACTATATATATATATATATATATATATATAATTAAATACAATGCAAATAAAAATAAAGACACAAATGTATGCCTGCTTTGAAATGAGTGTTGTACAGTAAGTGTTGTACATACATTATACACTGTGCCTCTCACAAATCTAAAGTTTACAGACTGATGTGTTTTGTTGTCGTTTTTTTCAGTTTGTTGTCTGGTGTTTTTCTTCATGATCATGGTACTGCTGTTGATCCTGTACCGGAAGATTCCTCTCTGCTGCAAAAAGAGGGTTTATCAGGACTCTCGGACTGACATGGTAAGAAAGTTGCATTTCTGCATTTTCCTACTTCAAGGACTTTAGACATACTTTTATTTCATTCGTCTATTATCCGCTAGCTACTTAAAAATAATACACTTTCAAGATTTTGAAGTATACTACATGCGCACATTCTATGCAACTACGTGCACTACCTTTGCACAAAGGTGGAGAAGAAGTATCAAATGCAGTTAAAGTGTTACATGTGCCCTAGTTTGATAATTGTGCAAATGAAGAACATCTCCTACCGTATTGGTTATCGGTGTTTGGTACACTCACACACAAACAGAGATTACATATTATCTTTATCCTAACTGTGCTTAACTTTCAAGAGCTTTATCGTGTGCTGTGCCAAACACTGTGACTCATGGGGAGGAGGTTTTGTTAACATCAGCGATTATAGTAAGTGAAATAAATGATCTTAAGCGACCTAAGCAAGAAGTTAGAGCTTCAAGCGTTAAAAACGAAACGGTATCTGACTCAGTGAAGAGTACAGACTGTCCAGAGGTGAGTCAGTTCTGTGAAGCATCTAAACATGCAGTTCTGTTAGAGAGGAGCACAAAACAGCGTGACCGTTCCCCTGACTATGACAGTTACCAGTGGCCAAGGAAAGTTACACAGTAATCAGATATTAAACTGACTACAGGAGTAAAACACCAGTGGGAAGATACCTTTAAAAAAAAAAGAACCTATTATGGAAATAATCCACCTTAAAAGAGCAAACTAACATGAAACTGCATCATCGTTGGACTTTAGAGAGCTTTTTGACCCACTTTGTACTTTTAACATGTTTTACTTTTAACTGTTATCTTTGTTTTAAGTATAAATTGACTTCAGATGATTTTCCTGAAATTCCTCTGGAGAAATTAAAAATAGTTGACAGCAAATGCTGATAGCAGAGCTCGAATAATTCGATTTTCTATCAGTCTGATTCATCTCTAATGTGAAATCACGGCAAATTTGAGCACAATGGAGGCCTGAATTCAGCTTAATAGACTTAAACGTGTTAAAGTTTGGTTTGGTAAACAGTCAATAGTGTGGTTAGTAGTAGCTCAACATATTGAATTAGCCAAAAAAGATAATAGTCCCGTGGAGTCCTGCAGGTTCAGGTTTTTGGTGGGCCAAAGCTACTTGTGTATCATTTAATAAGAGCCTTTAACGTGTCCAGTCCTCATGATGTGGCTCGTGAAAACAGATGTTAGACTATCTCCTGTGTTCTGGTCGTAAAGCGGACCTCTTACACTTTGTGACTTACCCTCAGGACATACGTTATCCTCTGCATTTCCTTTTCCTGTTCACTTTCAACCTTAACCGTTCCCCTCCGAGAGCATTTTAACCTTATCTTAGCAACACAGGGAAACTGCCTCCACTTTCTTCCTCCCACAAAGAGGAAATGCAAAAACATATCTGCTAGTTAGACTGTGGTGACGATAGACGTGAGGTACTGTGATGAAATCAGGATTTTAAACTGGTTAAAAACATCCCAGAATGTGACCATAAAAATACAGTAACAGATTTTAGGTTTTACGGTTTTAAGTAAAATTTACAGTTACATACCGTAATTTCATTAACTGATTTGATGTTAATGTACCGGCCTATTATAGTATTGAAATCTGTTTTGTATCTTTGAAATATACTGTAAGCACCAAATACAAGAGGTGAAGAGAAAGTCACATGATGAGCCATGGCCAATCACAAGCAGCATTTATAAATTAACATACACAGAAGGAGCTCAGTGTCATTCACACAAACACTAAACACCATCATGGCGACACTCATTTAACTGAAATATGCAATAAACATTAATTTAACAACATTACATGTAACATAAACATCACCGATATGAAAAAACGAACAAGAAACTTATTTCTTATTTCAAAGAAAAAACATCAAATTCAAATAAAATTTGAAATGCAATGCAGGGAATTCTAGGAATGTCAGTTTACGTTTTTTCCCTGTAGATTTTACAGGAGTTTACTGTTAACTGTTTTTTCCCATAGCGTTTTCCCGTAGTTTTTTACTGTTAAATTCACAGCCATTTTTTGACAGTGTGTATTTTTTTTTAATGCAATTCATCTCCTCTGTTGATATGTTCTGACATATTAGTGAAGATTGAAGAATCTTTTGTTCTACTACATGTGCATTTCTCTGCTTGTAAACAAGCCGCAGCACATCCAGTTTTTACGTCATGCATGGTGGTACTCTCATGAATGAAGAAGAGAAGAAATTGTTGAAGAAAGTAGCTATTTTTAGTTTACTTTGTACACAAAAGTACTGGTGTAGCTTCATAACATTACAGTTGAACCACTGATGTCGCAAATTTTGGGGTGAATTTGGAACAGAAGGGAGCATTCCTATACCCTACTCCCTTCGAAGGCGTAGGGCATTACTGTCTTGTATCTGCATTTGGACGTCCCTTGGCGATGGAACGAATGACCAAACATTACCATGACAACTCTGCACGCATTTAGCACTCCATCAGTTGATGCAAAATATTCTTATACTTCTTAAATATTGTCTCACTGTGTCTTATTTACTATCGAACTTGACTAATTATTTATTTACATGCTTACACTCGCTTACGTTAACATCTTAAATCATATTTCTAGCTCTGACAAAAAATATTTTGTATCCCTTTAAAATAAAGACTTAATTTAATTGGCCTATTTTACTATACTTTCGTATGTGAAGTCCAAAATCAACCCAACTTTCCTTTAAAGTGCATCACAAAAGCTCCTAACTGTGAAGATCACGTGATCATAAACCCTCGGTTTGCTACAGTTCCCTACAAATGGCGTGCGTCCCTATCCCAAAGTACCCTTGAAGGGGTGCCTTTAAACGTGTCAGTTGCGTTGCTGTTTATGGAGGGTCAGAAAACGGATTTTATCAAAACATATCTTGAATTGTGTTTAACTTATGCATGAGGGTACGTAATTAATGACTAAATTGAAATTTTAGTGTGGACTAACCCCATTCGTGAAGAAACATTGCTGTTTTTCTCCATATAATGACAAATATCCAAATGAAACAGGTTCAATCAATCAGGTTTAATCTATATGATACCAGAGTGCTGAAGAAGTAGAATCATACACGATCTTTTCTCAACTCTTCATTTTGAGACATGCATGTCCTCTTCCTGAGGTGTCTTCTCCTTCTGATCGTCAGGGCCTGTGTTTTGGTGGGGGATCAGAGGAGACAAAGGTTTTACTTTAGGCCAGGCACTGAAAAAGGCACATTGCTGACGAGGTCCTCCCCCGACTTCAGGACTGATTTTACACGCTTTTGCTTTTTCACACTGCCTGAATCAGAGGAGCAAACAAAAGCACGTCTCTTTTTTTTGAGGGGGACTCCGAGATTGTTGAAAGTGCAAACCAGCGAGGGAAGGTGACCCCTGACCTCACATTTACTAAACGTGTCTCTCAGAGTCCCGAATGGGAGGGGTGATGGGAAAGGTCAAAATACGTCACTGTGAGTGATGTCAGAGCTGTCAGGAGTCCTCATCATAGCCACAGTTAGGGACACTTTATTTTAAGGCATCCTTGATACAGTGTAATTATGCATTTAAGTACTGAGTAATATTAATTAACTACATGTACTTATTACTCATAGTTAAGGTTAGGACTAAGGTTTGGCTTGTAATTTTGCATAATTTACTACTATTATAGCATCAAGTACAAGTAGCATGTGTTACAACTTAAAATAAAGCCTTTTTTACCAATTGTTAAAATATTATCCATATTTTTAATTCAAGTGGAATAATACGATATATATTGGCTGTTTATTATATAATGAAACCTTTATTAAATATAAATGTATCTTTAGAATATTTATAAATTGTATTATTACAGACACACTATACTTTATATATCAAAGTATATAAATAAGTGTTTTGTGTGTTTTAGTGCAATGTTTTAACTGTAATACAGCTAAATTAATATTAAATTCACTTAAATTTAGTTTAACTTAAGATACTTATATACACACTTTATATAGAAAATAATTAAAACATGGTTGAAGTCATTTGCTTAATGCACTAATGAAATATGGTAAATTAAATTAATATAATTTCTATTAAAATGCGTATGTTGTGTGTTTAAATATGTGCGTAATTAAACATTGGTGACAAGGAATTTTCCATTTAGTACATTTGAATTTTTTTTAAGTTGGCCTATTATAGTTTTATTGAATAACACACTGCAGTTAAAATTATAATGCAACATTAAAATAATTATTAAAACATATAGATTTAAAGTAAACGTTAAGTGCACTTTTAAATGGACATAAATACAATTGAATGAGATATTAATGCACTTATTGAAATAACTGAAATATAAAATGTCCAAAGTAACGGTAAAAATAAAAAGTAAAAATGCGTTACCCACAAATAATTAAAAATAAAATAATGCCAGAATGTAAAAAAAAAAAATATATATATATATATATATATAAATTAAAATAGGTCTTAAAATTGTATTTTATACAAAGACAGTGGAGCTTACTTTCTTTGTCCAAAATATTATATATATATATATTTTTTTTTTCTCTACATTTTGACCTTGCTTTGACGTTTATCATCTGCCAAGGCAGTTTGCCTTGAGCCCCATGGTTAACCCTTCTCTGCATGTTTTGACCACCTAGTGCACTTCTGACGTGTAGCACTGTCCGGATGACATGTGGCCCAATAAAACAGAGTGCACTCATTTACTAGTACCTGCCACAGAAACAAGGGTGTAAAACCTTTAAAACACCAGTGTGGGGTTTGTTACCCAGGACCCTGATGACGCAGTGAGACGCTGTATTGTCCCGGGACACAAAGGCTTCTATTTAGGTGTGGGGTAATCACCGAGTGTCCGGCTGGGCTGGAGGAATTCCTCGGCCTCACGCGGGTCCGCCTGCCTAATCTAGCCCTGGATGGGAGGGGAGGAAGCTGCTTGGTGGTCCTTCTCTTTAGCAACATAATTTACGACCGTCCAGAGGTCTGGCTCTAACATTGCAGATGTAGGAAGAGGAGGAGAGACATTACGGAAACAAAGAAGAGAGTGGGAGACTTTAAACTATGACTGGTGATGGTTTGACATGCGATCAAATATATGAAAACATTGTAACTAGTATGCTGGTGGGTCAGCTCCCACTGTAAATGTCTAAATATGGAAATACTAATAATGAATGTGAAATGAATAATCATCGACGATATCCAAAATGTTATATTAATAGAGCATTATCATTTCTTGGCCGAACAGGAATCTCCTCCTCAGTACTACAACAGCAGGCAGACTCTAGTAGCTTCATCTGACGGCGAGCAAACGCACGACACCAGCGGTATTGATAACGTTAATACACGGGTAAGAGCTTTCATTAGGAATTTTTAAATGATTGAACGATACCCATGATTAACTCACCTTCATGTCGTTGTAAACCTGTATTACCAATAGGCACCGAAATACTTTTCCTGAATGGAAAGGTGTCTGTATTTTGCATAAACAGGGTAGATCTTTCTAGAAACAGAGCCTTCACATAATCCATAATCATGTCACATATCATGTCTTCATGTGTTGTTTCTGCTTGTGTTTGTCAGTCGGGCTCGTTGTTCCTCATTGGTGTGCCGAGCAGCTACTACCTTTCCTCACTGGAGCCTCCTCTGCCTCGTCTGCCCTCGTACGAGAGCGTCCGCAAGAAAGACCGGCAGCGGCAGATCCACATGATGATAGCCGACCGCTTCGGCCTGAACGGACCTGTCGAGACAGAGGTGATTCATTTAGTCACAGCATGAATCTGCAAATGAAAAATCACATGAGGCAATATTTTATTCACAACAGAACTTAGAAAACATAACAGATGTTTAAACTGAGAAATGTTACACTTTTATCCACTAAATGAGCTGGAATCAAATTTTTGATGCCTGAGACAAGTCTCAAAATAGTTGGAACAGGGGCAAAAGATTCAGCTGGGAGACCATCTAGCTATTACACTAGCTTAATTAGTTACTAGATGTTCTCTTTTATAGATTAGCTAGAAAAGGGACGTCTTACAGAGCCAAAGTCTTTTGGAAGTAAAGATGAAAGCTCTCCAATCTGTGAACAAGTGTGTAAAAAGATTGTGGGATATTTTTTCTTCATTACAGTTTATATATCTATTTAATCTACTATAAGTATATGACATGAACAAAAACTTTTTATAGCTGATATATTTTAAAAGTACTGTATTTCAACTGCATTTCCATCATTGCACATGTAATGGAATTTGAAAGGTATTTAAATGCAACGCATTAGCATTTCATCATAAAATATATATTAGAGTGAACCATAAATGCTTCATCGGTGCATTCATCAGTCACCAGTAACCATATCTTAAAAAAGACAATGGAAGTCATTATATAATTACATATAAATATTAAGTCTTACTTTTGAGTGACGCAAGAAAACACTCTAAGGTTCAGCTAATTGCATTTAATACAGATTTTAACTTTAAAAGTACATTTAACATGCAATTAAGTGTTTGAAAACATTGCATTTAATTTGCAACTAGGCGTATTTTTTTCACAATAAGTGTTTTTTCTTCAGCATTAGATGATTAGTAGTTTCAGCCTCAGATGTCACGCCCACAGAGCGTTGGCTGAACGTCTGATGCATACGGTACACTTTTCTGGAAACACTTCAGCAGTGTCGAAG
>JAUCMU010000063.1:21335780-21348212 GCA_032275025.1 Enteromius treurensis
GTTTCCAATATGGAATATTTCCAAAATTCCCAAGCTTAACTTACCATGGAAATTTACCGGAAATTTTCCGCCCCTTTGCAACCCTACTGTTGTCTAGAGTGAGCTGCACTGAGGACCGGACTTTGTTGCCTCAATTCAAAAGTCTGACTAGGCGAGACTAATGAGAGTCTGCTGGGCCGCTTGTGTCATGTGAGGAGACAGGTCTTTGATAGCTACGACTACAGGATCTCCACCCTGATCTCTACACATAAACACTGTCTTTGATCAGCTCTGGCTCACACAGAAAGACAGAACGAGGATAATACCGTCCTCTGTGCTCTACAGCAGCAGATGTGTAGATATGAATTTAAGTTTTAGTAGTGCTCTTATGGCTGGTGATGCTTCTGGGATTTGAGCTCATAAGGTTTTAAACTCGTAGGAGTGGAAGGCAGGAATCGCTAGCCAGATGCCGTGTGCTGTGGTAAATTTTTAAAGGAGTCGTTCTTGCGGTAACAGACAGCACATGGTAATCAACTACACTCCACTGCGCTCAATTACAATCAGACATCTCGGAGACAAGAGATGAGACAAACAAGAGATTGCTTGGCAGTACTACAATAAACAAACGTGCTAATTTAACATTGCTGGATTTGATTCAGCCTTTTAAATGAAATTTAATTAAACTGTACTCAATGACCTTAGTGAACTGAACAGAGCTAAACTGTGCTGAACGGAGCTTAACGGAAATGAGCTGCAGACAAATGGATGAACTTGTGAGTTGAATTGGGAGGTTCTGTAGTGAAATGGACTGAAATACACAAAGCTGTACTGAATTGAATTGAACTAAATCGATCTGCGCTTGAACTGAAATGTGCTGAGGTGAATTAAACTAAGCTAACCTGAGTTGAACTGAGATGTTGTGCTGTAGTAAACTGATCTGAACTATACTGAACTAAATTGAGCTCTACTGAACAGTTTGAACTGAGATGTGCGGTTTTGATCTGAACCATGCTGAATTATATTAATCTAAGCTGAACTAAGTTGAATCGAGCTGATGTGAACTGAATTGTACTACTGAAGTGAGCTCTACTGAATTGAGTGTACCTGATATGTGGTGTACTGAATTGAATCGAGCTAAACCAAACTGAGCTGGACTGTATTGATTTAAATGAAAGAAAGCTGAACTGAGCTGAGTTGAAATGAACAGAATTGAATTGAACTAAACTAAGCTCTGCTGAACTGGTTGTACTGAGATGTGTTATCTAGAACTGAACTGTTCTAAGTTGAACTACGCGGTTGTGAAATGAGCTAAGATTAACTGAAACACTGAACTAAACTGAGCTCAAGTGAATTGAGTTTACCTGAGATGTGTGTGAACTGTGCTGAACTTAATTGAATTGAGCTAAACAACAGTAAATTGAGGTGGACTGAACTATACTGATCTGTACTGTGTTGATTTAAATTAAAGGAAGCTGAACTGAACTGAGTTGCGATGAACTTAACTAATCTGAGTTGAGCTGAACAGAATTGAACTAAACTAAGCTGTTTTGAACTGAAAAACGGACACCAAAAAACTGAGCTCGACTGAATTGGTTGAACTGAGATGTGCTGTAAAGAACATAACCATGCTGGATTGAATTCAACTAATGCTGAGTAATCAAAGTAAACGCGTCACAGATCTTTTCACACTGCATGACTATCTGGGGTAGTATTCAGTCGCTGCTGTGTTCACACTGCATGATGGATCGGCGAAAGGGGGTTTCACACTGCATGACTTTACAATAGGAAGAATCGCTGACAACTTTGTCTCACTGCCAAACCCACGCGAGAAGTGACATGGAAACAACACGAGGTCACGTGTGCAAGACCGGAGTTCTCACGTGAGACTGGGATTATTATTAAAAATAATAGCGAGCAAAAGAAGTTTGTCTTACAAATTGCATGTGTGCTCATTTGCAACGAAAAGAGGATTATAGAGGTGGATATTTACCTTCTATACCTTCGTAACTCCTCCCCTAACATCCCGTTGCCCTGGATGTTGCTCTCTCATTGGCTGTAAGTAATCACAGATGTTATTTAGTCCGAACACATTTCACATGGCATGATTTTGAATCGCAGACAGGTCCAGATATTTAGCATGCCAAATATCTCACAGGTGTCGGCGACACGTCTGCGATTCTCTGAGATCGCGTCTTTATTAGTTAAACTGTGTGACTGTCACTCGCGTGCACAAGCCCCGATTTGCCTGTGATTTATCAAAACCTGTCGGCGAGTCAAAATTGGGGCTAAAATCATGCAGTCTGAACTCGGCATAAGTTAAATGTAGTTGAAATGAGCTGTTGTGCTTTTGTGAACTGAACTGTACTGAACTAAACTGAGCACTGCTGAATTGAGTTTATTTGAGATGTGATGTACTGAACTGTGCTGAACTGAATTGAATTGAACTAAACTACGCTGTTTTGAACTGAGTTTAGATTAACTGAACAACTGAACTAAACTGAGCTCTACTGAATTGGTTGAACTGAGATGTGATGTCTTGAACTGGACTGAATTCAATTCAACTAAGTTAAACAGAGCTGTACTGTATTGAATTGAATTAAAGAAAGCAGGACTGAACTGAGTTGTGCTGAGTTCTGAGTTCAACTAAATTAAGTTTACCTGAGATGAGATGGACTGAACTTAACTGAGCTGTATTGAACTGAGCTGTGATGATGTAGATAATGTAGAAATTTCAATTTTGACAAATTAACAACTATGACTGATTTTGTCGTCATGGGTCACAAATGAGAGAAAATTATTAAAATATTATATATATATATATATATATATATATATATATATATATAAAAAGTCTCCTTATAGATCTTATCTGTCTCTCTAGCAAATTTTGGATTTAGCGTTAAACACTCTAAGTGCTGTAATAGTGTTATTTAATGTTCTCTTTTATTATCAAAGCATAGTAAAATATTTACTACCTGAATGAACAAGCCATAGTATTGTGTCCATTGTAGGAGCTTTAAACAAGCCTCATCATTTATGACAAATTTGACAGTTAGAAGTACATTCCTGCCCTTTAATCTTCAGGGTTATTACACTGCACACAAGATCTTTATTTCTCCACAAAGACATCACTCATCTTTTAGAAACTTGTCATTGTGTGATATCTGTAAAATGAGCTGAGAAACAGAGAAACTGTGTGTGTGTGAGTGTGTAAATGATGGAGGCTGCAGCTCCTTCTGCAGCACTGAGGATGATGGACATTTTCTATTAGCCGCTCTAACGCCACTCCCAGTGTGAGAGATGAGCGTGTGTGCTCATGTGTGTTTGTGTGTGTTAGATGCAACTCAGATAGACTACTTCTACATTCCGCCAGACTCTTGGACTTCACTATATGACTGACATGTCTCAGATAAGGCACTTTATCACAGGAAAGTATAATACTTTAGAGCCAACGATCTGACTTTTTTATTATTATTATTATTGTATATATTTTTTTTTGGTTAATTGATTCATTAATAATTTAGTAATTTAGTTCAGTAAACATGCAATGGGTCTCATTTATTTGTGTGGATTAAGCATATTTATATGCACAGTATAACTTCCCATGAACAATTTCCACCTAATTCACAACACTTGCATATGCATATGAATTTGTTATTAACCTGTTCTAATGCTATAATACATTTGAAGCATTCTAAATAAGAAACTATGTGCTAGATATAAGTCATTTATATCTGTGTGTCAGTACTGCCATCTTATTATTTATCAACACAATGGCCCAGTTTCACAAAAATGGCTTAGTTTAAACCGGGACTAGGCCTTAGTTAAATTAAGATATTAATGCATCTTTTACAAAATTGTAAGATTTGTCAGAGCAAGATATTTTGAGTAAAAGCAGTTCAAACATGCATTTAAGAATATCATATAATAGGAGAATATCACATTCTCATTCAGGATTACTGCACATGGCTACATTTTAAATCCCATTTGTTTTGTGCAAAATTAACTTTTTTTTGTGGAAGCGATCAGACGCTTCAGGATAAACACATCGCGCACGTGACACGTATATATATATTAGTGCTGTCAAAAGATTTATCGCGATTAATCGCATCCAAAATAAAAGTTTTTCTTTACATAATATATTTATATGTACTGTGTATATTTATTAATATTTAACATAAACACACACATATACACTCTGTGTTTATCATTTATATATACATAATAAATATACACAGTACACAAACATATGTAAACTAAAAATGTATTTTGGATGCAATTAATCTAAATAAATAGTTTGACAGCACTACTTTTTTTATTCATATGAGACACTTATTAGCTATATTTGCATACTACCGTTCATAAGTTTGGAGTATTTTTTATTCAGTAAGGATGCATAAACTTCTGAACATTTCTGAAGGACCATGTCACACTGAAGACGGGAGTAATGGATGTGAAATTTCTTTTTTGCCATCGCAGGAATACATTACATTTCCAAATAAATTAGAAAACTCTCATTTCACATATTTTTAATATTTCACAATATTACTGTACTATGCAATAAATGCAGCCTTGATGGGCAGAAAAGACTTTTCTAAAACATTTGAACAACTTCAAAAACTTGCTAACATCAAATTCTATTGGAATTATTCTATTTGTAAGCCGTGTGGAGTTGGAGAATAATGTACTGTTATTTGTCTCTATCTAGGTAATCAAATTACAGCACTCACAAGCTTTCTGCAGCTAAGCCAAATCTGGTTCACTTGGATATGTAAGCTCTCCAAGTATGTAAAACATAGATTTAGTAATAGAAACACAAAGGTAAACTCACCCTTTTCGCAGCATGGCATTCCAGAACATCTGTTCGGAAGGATAAACCCAGTTCTGGCCTGTTCCTGATCGAGGGATTTTAGACTCCTCTCTTTTCACGGACAGAGAGAACGGCTGGTCCGGGGCAGGCACCTGATTTGGAGGGGGCATCTGTGGGACACATAAAAGCAACATTAACACACATAAGCCAAAAGAATCTCAAAGAGCGCCATCTTAACGACGGTATGCCCAGCTCACCATGTTTGTGGGATCGATGGCATCTTCAGAAGCTCTCATGGGACATTCGACAAACTCATAAGCTCTCTCCTGATGCACTGGGCCAGCCGGCGGTGTCTGAGCCTGATGCATGGGGCACTCAGGAGGCGGAGAGCCTGGGTTTGTATTACACAAATTATTACATGCAATCCACGGATATCAAGCTCATGATAACAGATGGTGCAGGACTCACTTTTAGGGGGCTGTTGATGCATGGGACACCCAGGGGGTGGGGACGCCCCACTAAAATGAGGCGCTGGTGACACCGCAGACTCTGCCTGAATAGTTGGGGCAAGATTGGATACAGACGCACCCATGATGAATACCAATCCTGAAGAGTTTAAGAAATGAAGGACATTAAAGATCAAGTAGATACTGTTGCATCATTAAGTACGTTATGCAGTTGCATATAAAAAAAAACTTTTTTTCCCTCAAATCTGTCTTAAGTCAGAAAACAAACTATATACATATTATAATTATAAACTATATATATAAATAATTATATAGAAACAGTACAATCTTATGTGAAGCAGTTAGAATATAAGAAAAATATATTTTCCTCACACAAAGCTATCATAAGGCTTTTAGGGCTAACATACTATACTCTCCGTATCTTTAAATTAATCGTTTTGATTATTTATATACCATATTTCAACAATTCTGACTTTTACTCATCCCGAAATGTAAATGTTAGCACAAGGTAAGTTATGTAACATCCTCCACACAGTAATGTAACTGTTAAAACTGTTTCACTGAATACCAAACCACGTATTTCTCTAAAACACCTTCTCTCAAACGTAACCAGGTTGTTAAACATGTTGATATAATGATGTCGTTCACTAAAGGTAAAGAAAAATGTCAGCAAAGCTCACCTTTCTCTGTGTAATGTGTGGATCGGACGCCCTGCAATGTCAACGTGCACCGCTACTTCCGCTTCATCCAGCATGCACTGCGAGGGGGGCGGGGCTTGACGAATCCGTAGCTTATAAATATTAATTAGATTGTGAAAGTGCGTTTGCTTGGCTACTACCAGGGCCGAATTAAATGGCCAGGGGCCCCTAGGCTACAGGTTGGTGCAGGCCCCCCATCCGTCTCTGTTAATATCGTTGTTCAACTGTGGCGTGAGTGACGTGCGTCTGACGTTTATATACTGAAGGCGGATTTGCCTAACCCCTTATTTAAATGTTTATTTTAATCCAATGGATATTAAGTTTTTTCTTTCTTTTGACCAATTGGGGGGCCCCCTAGGCTGAAGCCATATAAAGCCTGTGCATTGATCCGGCCGTGGCCACAATATCTTCGTAACTTCTTTTAAATCAATTTGCTCAGAAAAGAAGAGTCACTTTCCTTGGGCCACAACAAACATGGATCCGCTTTGGTTCCGTATCCGTTTTCCGGAAAAGCCCGAGTGACGCTCGGCTCTGCGAAGTCACTGTATGTAAACAAGGTCAAGTATTCGCTGCAGCATTCATTCTCCTCTGACTCGCCGGACGACTTTCTCTGTGGAAAGAGACCCATCCTGCGGCACAGCACACCTCTCTCAGGTACAGAGATGAATGCACGCAGATGCTATGCACGCGGATTTATTTTCTCTCTGTCTGTATTTTTTATTTTTTTGTGCAAACCGCGGCGTGTTGTTTGTTTTCTTAAGTATACCATCAAAACACAGCACGGCAGTGTTTACATACAGTCGCAGTGTGAAGATCATGGGAAATATGTTGTGTCGGAGTGACTTGAGAATGTCGTTCAAGGGCATTACCTCATCAATATACACGACAGAGCTTGTGCAGTGCAGCAGAGTCATGTGTCTCCTCCAGTATTTATTCATTCATTCAGCAGCTCGAGACGCTTGCAGTTCAAATGCATGATGATGTTTTTATTTGAACTCCATTACGAAAGCTGACATTTGAATTCAAATTGCACGTACAATAGGCTATATACTTTACACGAACCCTTTTTAATATATGATCCTAGATTTGGTGTAAGATAGTTTTGATGACTTCCCTGTCTGTTTTCAGAAATGACACAACATATGGTTTATTGTTGTATTAGCTCGAATAGTTACCGTATAATATCAAAATATCAAACTAAATATCAATCTCGGCAATAAAGGGCTTGTACATATATGTTCATGTAACTACTTCAAATGAGCAGCAGTGCTATATTCTTCCCCCTTGTCTATGTTTTATAACTATAAGTCAGATTTTAATGTTTTTTTACCTTGTAAAAACGAGTTGTTTGGATAATCCTCCACCAAACGATTTACCCGCTGATGCTCGTCACAGCTTTGAGTCACGTGGGCTCTCCTCAGTCACGTCTTACCTCAGATTTTTTAATTTTTCAATAACAAAACATTTTTTCTTTAGTGATTTTCAATAACAAAATATTTTTCTTTAGTGATTTTAATTTATATATATATATATATATAAATTTTTTTTTTTTGCCCCTAGCTTTTTTGACAGATGATTAAAAGTGCAGGGAAATAAACAGCTTGTGCAAACACCCACATCACTCCAGCATGATAGCGAACAAGCACCACTTATTAACCTCATAAAATGAACAAATCTGGTTTTGTTGTCATGCTACACTTGAAAAAGACGGACACTTTAGCTTATTACAGAAATCATTCACTTTAAAACAATTTTATTGTTCCAAACTATGTATTGTTGGCTATTTCTACAAATATACCTGTGCTACTTATGGTTTGTACACTTACAATACAATTAAGCACACTTGTTTTTCACAAGAGGGTCGGCCATGCATTGAACTCCTCAAGTTTGGATTTATTCAGGTCAAGGGCAATGTGTGATTGTTTTGGTGATAAAAACCAGTCTTGTATATCTGCTTAGTATTTAATCATTGATCTGTTGTCAAAGTCAACAAGCAGTCTGCTGGGTCAACGCATTGTTTCGATGATTAAAGTAGGTGTATGTATGAATCAGAAAGAAAAACCTCATTTCCTGTTTTTTTTTTTTTTGCTGTAGTTATTTCCTCTGTTGAAGAATTCCTGTGAACAGCAGCAACCATGATGCACTGTCTTCAGTTTTTGGTCGAACCAACCAAGAATGTCACGGAGAAGTTTAAGGTACCGCGCACAAATATGTTGTCAGTCAATCTGTTCCTCTTATTAGATGCAGTGACTTAGAAACACAGAATGACAAAGGCTGTCGATCTGAAAGTGAGATAAAATGCTCTCTTAGCTGGTCAATTATCACTGATTTGAATAGCTGTGAGTCTCTTGCTGCTCATTAACTGGAGACACAGACACAGGAAGTAGACCACACATGAGTTGCATTTTAATGAAGCACTGTTCTTGTCTGTTTGCTGTGAACTTTAATGAACGGCTTTAATTGCCTGAGCTGACAACTTGCTGAAAAAGTGTCACGTCGCCAAACTTTCAGAATAAATTCTGGTCCATGTTGCAGCTTGCTCTGCAAAAAACAAACAAACAAACAAGAAAACGACACAATAGAAACCATCACAGAAATTTGAATGGTTTTTCACTACAAATACCATTATAAACATTACAAACAATCAACTTTTATCCATTAAAACCATTAAAAGAAGGTGTTTTGGGACATATTTCATTAGGACTTAGTTATTTTAATAAGCCACCAATAGAAGCTGATGACCAATTACCAGTAGAGACGTCACCCACAGGTTTGGTAATGGTGTCTTTAGTTTTTTCAGCAAAGATAGTGCAGCCAAGAAATTTGTAATATATACCTAGATTGATTTATCCTCTGTTGTGTTTCATGAAAAGGGCCTGTAGGCGGTCCATCAGTAAGACTAGCTTTGAAATAGCTTTGATTTTCTTAGTGTTTAACAAGACTGATACTAAATTGAATGAATGTATGTGTTCAGGAGTTTCGTAAGAAGGTGAAAAATGAGAAGAGAGAACCACTGGAAGAGAGCCAGCAGTTCATTGTCAACCTGGCCAAGGATCTGGGACGTGTCTGTCAGGTACAGCCACTGATAAATGTTTACTGCACCAAAAAATCAGAGCTGATGCCCGGACAATCAGGAAAATTCAAAATTGAATTGCCTTCCATCCAATTCAACAGGATAGTAAATTGGAACTTGAATGACATGAATTGAATAAAAGTTTTCATATTTTTATACTATATGAGCATGTACTGTGGATATTTATTATGTATATAGAAATACAAAATAATGCATGTATATATTTAAGAAAAAATGTTATATTTATATATTAAATATATTTATATATAATATAATTATATAAATATATGTGTATATATATATATAATTTTTTTTTATATTTTCAAAATATATATTGTGTGTGTATTTATATATACATAATAAATAGGCATTGCACATAAATATATTTTATATATATATTGATTTAAACTTATTTTTAATAAACACTTAAATGTTCAAGAGACTTTAATCCAATATTATATTTTCTGTTATGTACCAAAAAAAATCACTTTAATTAAATGGCGGCTTTTGTTCACTGTTTAAAAAAGATGAATAAATATAAACCAAATGAAAAAAAATAAATAATAAATTAAAAGATTCAGTTTCAATATGTAGTATTTCAAACACTATCAAATCATATGTTGACCTCAACATGTTGTATGGTTTAAAAAGTAATATGGTACAAAAAACACTTTATTTTTAAGTCATTAATCAAGTTTTAATTCTGATTCTTTCATTTAAAATTCAATTCTTTTAAATACTGCTTCCATTTCAAAATTCAAATGCGGTAACCGAGTTGAATTATTAGTGTGTGTTTTCCTCTCTGCTGGTGGCTGTAGAGGTCAGAGGTGTTGGAGAACATCTCAAAGAGTGAGGATGTGTGGCCCACTATCACCTGTAGGGCCTTCATTCTGGAGTGGGCTTCGCTGCTAGAGAGCAAGGCAAGATACTCATTTATACCTATTATACCTTTACTGTATTTTTTTACTGTATGCACCCACTGAAACCAAATTGCTGCAAGAGAATGTACCTTCTTTACAACCAAAAGGCTGTTTATGTACAGTAGGCTGATGGAGAACTAGAGTTTCACCAAGTATTGTTCTAACAGAAAAGACCAATGCTGACTGATGGATGGCCAGAGAAAAGTGACTGGAAGGATCTGGCTCTGAGCAGCGAGGAGGATATCGAGAGCGCCAAGAGAGTCATTGTCACCTGGACCAAAGACCTGAGGGCTCAACCTGAGGTACACACACACACTCCTTTGCTGGGTTTCCATATTTTTATTTGGGACATTACAAATGTGGAATAGTCATTTTTTGCATCAACGTTTCGTCTAATAGTTGCATGTCAGTTACATCGAGCGGCAGCATTTGCATCATTGATTCCTGCTTTCCTGTGTAGCAAAGTGTGTGGCCTGGAGAGCAGGTGGTGGCGGCTTTGGATGACTTTGAGAACCACTGGAAAAAAGGTCGGATGGCCACCCTGCAGTCGGCCATGGAGCTGGTGTTCTGGATGCTAATCAACAAAGAACTAGACAAGGTGTGAAGAAAACAACACACAGAAGACAGTTTAATTCATGGATTGTAACGTAGAACTGATTTATTTGTGTGTTTTAGGAGAACATTCCGCAAAAGTGGCTCATGTGGAAACAGAGGAGCCAAAAAATAGGTCTGATCAGCACATCAGTTTCTTAATCATCATAATTCAGATAAGCGCCTTCAGCTGTGACTTGTTCATGTGTCTGTCGAAATATAATGCCTGGTATTAAAACATCCTGCATCCTGTTTTTGATCTAGGTGCCACCCCATACATTCCTCATGTAGGTGAGTCGAGTGTTAATGTTTCATGTTAATGTAGATCTGGAGAGTTTTGCAATTATAGGGTGACTATTGTTTTTCTTTTATTTAGTGTGGGACTGGATCAGTGATGCAGGAGGTAAGGCGTTTAATTGTTTATTTAATACTGTAATATTGTGAAATATTATTACAGTTCGAAATGAGTGTTTCCTATGGGAATATATTTGAAATTGTAATTTATTCCTGTGATGCAAAGCTGAATTTTCAGCACCATTACTTCAGTGTCTCATGATGCTTCAGAAATCATAACAATAGGCTGATTTGTTGAAATGAACTATTATTATCATTGTGCTGCATCATATGTTTTTGGAAACGACCCTCCATTCATTCCATCATAGTGGAGGTGACCCTTGACCTGGACACGGCCAACCCTGACCTGCTGATCTCCGAGGACGAGAAGCGCATGCGCTGCGGGTTCGAGCGCAAAGACGTGCCCAACTATCACCAGCGCTTCGACGGCTGGTGGTGTGCGGTGGGAACCGAAGGCTTCGCCTCTGGCCGCCAGTACTGGGAGGTGGATGTGGGAGAGATGGACTGGCGCGTCGGCGTGACCAGAGAGTCCGCCTTGCGTAAGGGCTTCAAGTCCCTGAACACCCACACTGGCTACCTGACGCTGAGGCTGGAGCGCGGCACGGAGCTGAAGGCCCTCACCGTGCCCTTCACCGCCCTCCCGGCCGCCTTGATCCCTCGAAAGGTCGGCGTCTACCTAGACTACGACCAGGGTCAGCTGTCCTTCTACGACGTGGAGAGCCGCTCCCACATCTTCACCTACAATGAGACATTTGACGAGAAGCTCTTCCCGCTCTTCGGGACGGTGGAGATTGTGAAAGACCTGGTGATCAGATCCCCCGGGAACAGGAGCCACTGCCTGTGTCCCGGCATCTGCCTGTTGGGTTGAGACCCAAATGAACCCAACCGGAGCCCGCCCAGTGCTTAATCTCTAGAGCAGTGGTTTTCAACTGGACCTTAAAGGAACGATTTTTTTTAAAATAGGCCCATTTTTTCAATTCTAGAGTTAAACAGTTGAGTTTAAGACCGATCGAAAACGAAAAGCTGCGATTTTCTAACCTGATACTGCTACGCAATGTAACATTTCGAGCCATATTGGCCTAGAAAATCGCAACTTTTCATTTTCCATTGGTCTTAGTACATGATGCAGCTACAGAAGAGTCAAGTTTAAAATATTGAAACTATTGCCTCATTTTTGAGCGAGATGCTAACGGTCTAATCAGATTCAATGATCTATGCTAAGCTATGCTAAAAGTGCTGTCTCCAGAACTTGAGATCGGCCGAATGGATTCAAAAATGGTAAAACTCAACTGTTTAGAAGTTAGAAAATGAGTGTTCCTTTAACATGTTGCCATTTGCACAGATAGGGTCACAAATGCAAGTATTTTGCTAAGTATGGTAGTTTATAAGTATGGTGTAAGTAATGGCGCTTTTCAACTGCGTGGTACGACTCGGCTCGGCACGGCTTGTTAAGGCACGGCTCGGTTCGGCTCGGTTTGCGTTTCCATGCAGTTTAGTACCGCTTTAGAGTGGGCGGGATTATTCACGTGTCGTTATAGTT
>JAUCMU010000063.1:21398087-21420599 GCA_032275025.1 Enteromius treurensis
CATTTTTTAACTTTTTTTTTTGGTCAAAAATATTTTGAAGATGTAACTATTTAAACAGGTTACTCAAAGGAGAAAAAAAAATAATTTAAAGCTGTTAATAGCCCCAAAAATAAGTAGTGAAGTAAGTAGTGAAGAAATTATATTGATTAAAAATAGTATTTAAATCAGAAAAATTTAAAATAAAACTTCAAAGTCATTGTGCCATAATGCAGGAAGCCATTTTGTGGCCATGTGACAAAAATATTTCAGCCTTTTTATATAAAAAAGGCATTTTTTACTCAGATAAAAAAAAACACAAAACCTAGCTTATTATTTTATTAAATGTATTATATGCATGACAAATGTATGACAAGAACGTTACATTAATTAAATGTTTCAAAACTTTTTGCAAAATGATAGATGATTTTCTGTGTGTGTGTGTTGATACTGTCTGTATTTACTGGGCATATAACATTTCCTAGCACTTTTTCTTCATCATGATCAATTTTTTTTATTTATGTAATAAATCAGCATGAACACTTACAGCATTACATTAAAGAACTTGACGTTTAAAACTAGACTTACAGTAAAGATATATCTTGAATCACTGATTCATTTATTAAAGAAATGGTTATAAGAGAAGCAGCCAGCGTGTAGGGCTACTTTAATAGAGCGGATTAGTACAACATGTACACTACACAAACAATAGCCAAGAAAAAAAGACTGGCGATATCAGGATAATCGGTGGGTTTTTATATTAACCGAATCGCTTCATTGACATTTTCTGCAATATTCTGTAATAAGTTTCAAAAAGCAGCTATTTGATCTGATAAATGCAACCCTCCACAGCTTCTAATCGACTGAACAAGAAAGGTAAACGGTTCTTTCAGAAACAAAACGTCTTGTCGCTGTTCATTCATCCGTTATTTTACATTTTACTCCATTTCTACTATTGGAGTGATTGTTGCACCTGCCCTTACCGCGCAACCGCAACACCAAAACACATCAGCGAGCATCTCCAATAAAGGACACATAACTTACCCTTAACGCGGAGAGGTCTATTTCATCCAGACTCCGAGCCGGTGAATCGCTCGCCATATTAAAGACGAAAGAAAACCGGAATTTCTCAGAGAAACAAAGAAATGTTGTTGAATAGATCTCAGGCAGTCGTCCGCTGATCTCAAATCTCGCCTTTCGCTCGTGCTTATTGTACAATCCGTCTTTTGACTCTGGATTCCACCGATGCTTTCGCTAGATCTCAGTTAGATTACACCACAGCAAACAAAAGCATCGTTTGGTCTGAGGACCATGTTTTTCAGCAGGAGCTACACATCTTTTGGTCTCTAACAGTGTCGCTGAAATCTCAATGCCGCTTGCCTTGAGAGTAGCATCAATCAGATATGTGGGAGTGGCTAAATGACAGGGCGGGGCCAGCGTCACAAGTAACGCCCATTTGTTTGCTTCCACCGTTGTTTGCTTTGACAAAAAAAAAACATGCAATATTTCCTTTATGGTTACATTTCTGTTGCCCCGAGCATTTCGTCATACTTAACTTTATGTTAAGCTTTTATATTTTAAAGGAATTCACTAGTATCATAACTGGCCGTGTATAGTGTTTTTTAAGTAGTTCTAAGGAACTCTTAAAGGGATTTTGCACCATGTTTACCTGACAGATCTTGCTTGGCTAAACGCCAGATCTAACTGACTTTTCTTCACGCACACCTTCACGTTGATTTTCTGTGTTGTGTGGATGAATGAGAAATAATCTTAGTGATGATAACATCCTAAAGAATCCACCTCTGCATGTGATGTTTCATAAGAACTGTGATGTATACAATTCTGTGTTATACAACTTTGGGTTTTCCAGCAAAATTAATAAATAAAGTAAAACAAATAGAGGTGTGACAATACACAAATTCTATTCATTCCAATAATAAAAAAAAAAAAGGGGGGGGGGGTCTACAAAATGTATGATAACATTAATTTCAAAATCCAGCATAGGTCCATTTTTTAATCTGTTGTTTTTTCTCTTTAAAGAAATACACTTAAAACTCATCACATTATCCAAACCACTTCAATCTGACACAGCCACCCCATAACTCAGCTGAACATTTCTGCTTCCTTGAAAACTTGACCTATATAATTGTTTAAGCCATTTCTTGCGAACTCCTTTCATTTCCCTGACATGTTCTGCTGGGAATAAACTGGCATTAAACTGGAAATTTGCTAAATTGCAGGAACTAGGAAAAATGCGGCTGAGAAAAAATCTTGCAGCATAATCTTGGTTAAAACAACTCGATTTAACTCAATTAATACAATTTCTGTTTCATTTCTACATTAAAAATTCCTTAATCACATGCTCACAGCACACCCTGCTTTTCTCCATAACATGCACAGACCATTTCTTAAATGTAACCAAAGTGTTCTATAAAAAACATAAGTCTTAATACAGAAGCTAGCCAGCAAATATACTATATACAAAACTGTTATATTGTGCAGTATTACAATTTTAAAATAATGTTTTTTCTGTAACTTGTATTACTTGATAAGATCACATGAAATACACAGCTGTACTACTGAACACAGATTCAGAGCCTGACCAGGGTTTCTCTAAAATGTTTGAATTAGAATTCCATGAATTCCTTTTATGATTGCCCATTCAAAACAGCTGCTTGGCAACTACTGGACACAAGTGTAACTTTGTTACTTTGCATGCAAGTCTCTTCAAGCGAGTGTTAAAGATCAAGCCAAATGAGCTTGCTTCACTGTTGCAAGTAGCTCATTAGTGGGCTTTTCAAAACAGATGTGACTCTTCGAATCATTTATACTTATTTGAGTACCCCTTTTGGCATTTATCTATTTTTAATGCCTCCCGGTTTAGAGAAAAACAGGCTGATTTAAATGCACCAGGATGGAGATTTGCAGACGCTTTAATCCAAGTGACTCACAAAATACTGGAATACTACGACAAAACTCAATAGGTATACTTCCACCCGCAGCATGGGGCAAATAGCCACTGAGAGCAATTGGAGTTGATGACGCCCCCAGGTGGCTTCTTGCTGTATAGGCAAAATTAAAAGAGGGACTACTCTCTATTTGCCATGTTAACTAAACTATGAGTCATGAAAAGGGATTTCCTTGGCAATGTGAAAATGCCTCCCACTTAAAACACTTTTCTTAATTTGCATCTGAAGGAAGTAGCAACAAACTCCAGGTGAATACTATGTGAAAGAAGTATTTCTTGCGCAACTGTTGTCCCAGAGGTGCTTTTTCTGTGGAAATGTAACTTCCATTTACACCTGAACCAGCAAAGCAGTTTGTCTTTTGAGATTTCTCTGCTATTGCTCAAAGGCTGTCACGGAATAAAAGGAAATCAAGAGTCTGGTATTGAAGAATCAAAAGTGAGAAGAAAGAGCATTTGGTCAGTCCGTGGACAAAAAGAAAGCCTTTCAGCTCCACGGGATGGGCTGAAAGAGCTTTTTGCCACTAAATATGCATAATCCTTCAGCCTGCAATACATAATATAACCAACATAAAATGTGTGCACTGAAGACACAGAAGCGTGATTTGTGCTGGGCTGTGAAGAAAGAGATTCCATATAAGAGACAGTCTAAAGAATCCTGGTCAGTGGGGCATGAGATATTCACACTCAACATATCAGCTCAACTCAAAGCTGCATTCAGTGCTGTGTTGCCATGTCCACTTATTATTCAGTACGCAACTCTGGCCTTGTTGTTGTTTTCAAGAAGTAATGAATTATAGCTTTTTAAAAAAACTCATTTCCATTAAACAGTCACACAATCTGGCTTGTCAGAGCTTTAAAACAATAAAGTATGACCGACTTGTCAAATATGCCCATCTGATCAAGCAAACAAAAAGATTTACATTTATTTAAAGAAAATTTAAATAATTTTTAACCCCAGGCTTCCGAGTAAAGAAAGGGAAAATTCTTGATGGTTATCTGTCAGGTACATCGTTCTGCCTCTTGGCTGTTACTGTGAAATAGCATTATAGTTTTACAGTGAATTGCCACACCCAGGAAAGACACTGAAAACTGTGTCCAGCTAAGAAATATTTTAAATTATTATAAAAAAAAAAAACTTTCCCAAATACGCTTCTCCAGGCTTATCTTATTAAGCAACCCTGTTTATTTCAGGCCAGGTTGCGAGATCTGACAGCTACTGTATCTTAGCTATCTAGAGCACAAATCTTTAATTTTTAACTATTCTAATAATAAGCAGGAGTTTTTATAATTATAAATATCATCTATTTATTTCCAGACAGTCGATCGACAGGAGCAGGGTTGGGCACCCCAACAGTTCACAAGCTCAATCATGTTCCTTGAAAGAACAGGTTGATGACACAACAAAATAGCAGACAGATTGAACCCCTTTGCTTTCTTTGATTACACACGTTGTCTGGTTGTCTGATGTCAAGGCATTACATAACTATGGAGTTACTCTTTTTTTTTAACCAAAATTCCTAACTGCAATGGCACACTGCAGTCAGCATGTGTATTCAGCAGCGTCAGTATGCAGCACTTAGCTCTTGGCAGTGGGCCCTCAGGGACACATCTATAGGTGATATCTACCGTAGGCAGCATGTGCAGGCCTGGAATCTGCTACAGTCTTGATCTGCCCTTTCAGACTGTCCATTACTGACAGTGAAAAATGCAGCTGGTTTAGGTTCAACTCTAGGGATCGATTCCTGTTCACGAAGTGCCTGTTCAGATGAGATAGGTAAAAAGTTGCTATAAAAAAACGTACATTAGCAGTTCTGTGGAGAGGGTGTATCGCTGCTTGGGGATAATGGCAGTGCTCACAATGTCCAGATTAGATACAGGCTTTTGTACTGCAGTCCGCCGGGTGGCGCTCTGAGTGATTGGATCACTGCCTATGGTTGATTACCATTTGTATAACCATTTGTGAAAGTGGGAAACGCAACTAGCAATATGTCAATGACCATACCTTAGTGAGATGTCTACCAGTCAACAGTCAGAGTGTTTCTGAGAATATTATCAAGATTATGACTTTAAGGCCCGGTTTCATAGACAGAGTTTAACCTAAACCGGAATTAGACCATAGTTCAAGTAGGACATTTAAGTAATTTTTATAAACATGTCTTAGAAAAAAGCATCACTGGTGTATATCTTAAGACATAACAAAGGCACTGGCATGTTTTAAGATCAGTCAGTGCAAGTTTCTTTCAGTAGAAACAGCTCAAATTTGCATTTAGTCTAGGATTTAAGCCTTGTCTGTGGGACCGGGGGTAATTTCAGTTTTTTTTTATACATTTATTATCTTTTCATTGTGCTTTTTGTCACAGTAGTATCTTGATAGCCCCCTTTTTATTGTGAACATTTGAAAATAAATGTTGATGAAATCTTTCCCTGCAAACAGGGCCGGATTAACATGGCCAGGGGCCCCTAGGCTACAGGTTGCTGTAGGCCCCCCCAGAAGTTTCTAACACAGGGTTAGCTGCATTTGCAGGTGGGATTTCAGCAGGTTTAAAAAAAAAAGTGTTAATTTCGGGATGTTATTCAAGAGAACTTTGTCTCGATGGGTTTTTTCGCAGTGCGCCTTGCGCTTTCGAGCACCACTGTCATATTTTCGGTCACACATTGTATATGCCTATATCATTCGTCTCTGTTAATATCGTTGTTCAACTGTGGCGTGAGTGACGTTTGTCTGACGTTTATATACTGAAGGCAGATTTGCCTCACCCAATCAGCGTCCGCTTATTTAAATGTTTATTGTAATCCAACGGATATTACGTTTTTTCTTTCTTTTTGACCAATTGGGGGCCCCCTGGGAGGCAGGGGCCATATAAAGCCTGTGCATTGATCCGGCCGTGGCAGTGCCACCTACTTGACTTGCACTCTTTCAACATTGTTCTCGCCCATACACTGTAGTACGCGGACAGTCGAAAGCTTGACGAAAGGATTCTTTATTATTATTATGACAGTTTATTAAGCCACTTAGAAGAAGAAAAGATGTAAGAATCACAGAATCGTTCACATTCATTTGAACAGTTTACTGATCGATTCATATCAAGAACTCACAAGAGAGTAAATTAAATAATTAACCAACATGAAGATTATATGCAACATGAAAAGCACAGAGCAGCATTTATTTATGGGCACAAAACTGCTCAAGGAGAGATGTGCAATCGACCTTGAATGAGGGAGAGGGTCTGGCAACATTCAGCAGCTGACTCCACTGATCTGTGGAAAGGCCTTGTTGGCTGAAAACGTCCAAAGACACAGTTTTGCAGAGCTTTTCGTAGATGCACTATTGGGTTGCGTGCGTGAGACTGCACAGAAAATGAGTTCCTGTCCCACTAAACCCCAAATATGATACAACAATTACATATCCTGTGCCCGCCACAACACTGTGACAAAAAAAAAAAAAAAAGAACCGAAGCATGCTGATGGACCGATGAAATGACAAGACAATATTGGAAGAAAATCCAAATAGACAAAACAAACAAAAAAGCTCATGCCAGTCTTAAAGGAAGCTGAAGTGAGCACAATGTGCAAGAACAACAATTATCTCCACCGTAGGGTCATGTGCGCAGTTCGGCACAATGGAGGAACTGTGGGTAACAGAGCACCACACAAGCAGTTACTCTGTTTGGCCCGAACCCAAGAAGACTGAACTTAATTAGAGAGTGGATGAGTCAGTAAAGAAACACTCTGACACACACTGCAGCACCGCAGGATTGAACCATAATGTTCCTGGGCAGCTGGAGCGATCTGAACTTAACACAAACGCTAAATTCTACACTGAACATGGTTAAAGAGGTTGTACAATGACGGCAGGGTCAGTCGAGCTGCACAGGACTGATCGTCTTGTAAATAAAACCCAATGAAATGGCTCCTTTCCTATGCTGATGCATTTCCTATTAAAACAGGATGTTGGGGTGGGGCATGTATTTGGCAGCCAGTAGCCTCATTACAGCCACAGTCAAACCATAATGTCCTAGATTTTATTGCTAGTCCGTGTCAGGTGGTGTGAGGTGGTACACTCCCATTATAGGGAGCATTTGATAGGATATGCCCCTAAAATGATTCAGATAGATTAATTGCAAATACGTTCCACCAAATGTGGAAAAAGCCCCCCAAAGTCTTATTTTGGATTTTACAGATCTTAACAATGTCCAAAATGACATATTCTGAGGATAGTCTGGAAACCTCCACTGTAAACAGAGGAACTTTGTTCATATCCTTGCCTCTCCCTGGAACTCTGGGAATACTGCTGTAAACATTCCATTCTTCTTCAAATGGCCTTCGGTTGCTCTTCCTATGTAGGGAGTTTCCTCCTGAGACTGCATTGAACTCTGTATCTGAATGTTACCGACATGACAACGTTGTACTAACAGTTTTGTTTTCGACAACAGTGCTCCCTATTCGCGTTGAATCCAAGACATTGACGCTCTGTTAACGCATGCCAGTAGTTAGCGATGTGACTTTGTAAAGAAACGCTAGACACCTGCACACATACTGAACACGTAACACACGCGCGCATACTCACAAACTAGCCTTTTTGGCCTTCGCTGTTTTAGTCGCTCATTAAGAAAATTCGCAATTTGAAACCGTTTTTCGAATACTTGTGTGTTGAGGTCCCTAAAACGTTGTTGTCATGTAAAACAATTGGCTTAAATGCAGTTGTCGTCTTTAGCGGAAAACACGTCGTGTGAATGCCTTACAGGTAGGGTAGCTGGTTTCAGCAGAGGCTAGCGATAGCAAGTAAGCTTTGGAAGCATGATATCCCACCCTCCCTGCAAATTCCTCTCCAAAGCCACGCCTTCTCGTTCAAAACACATGAACGTAAGTTAACCAGAGGCTGGCAAATGAGCCAATTGCCAGCCAATTTGGCATCGTACGATGTCTAATGTGAAACATCGTGATGGACGATGGCATCGTCGTCGTAGGTGGCGGTTGGGTGGTGGTGGGGGGTGGGTTGTTTAGTTGTAACTAAGACAGCAAGCCCCGCCCCATGACTGACAAAAACAACAGTGTTTGCGCGAGCAGATGAGAGAAGATCGCATGAGGGTATGAAATGAGCTCGCGGGCCACGTTTCTTCGCGTGTACATCTGTTTTCCTCTCGCGGAAATCATTTACCGCGCTCACCAGCATCAGTGGTGCGCTCGCTTATTAATGGCATAGATTTGACGCCATAGATTAAGTGTGTTTTACGCGAGCTGGTTGCTGCTGCTGCGGCGGGGCGGAGGATTGCGATGCCGGCTCAGCATCATGATGTCTATCGGCCATCGGTGATGGGTCGATAGACGATGCCCTTGTCCAACCCTAGTGGATTGGCGGAAGGCAAAGCTGTCAGATTAGTCCGATTACCTCGTCTCTCATTCACCGCTGAGAACATAGATTTATATACGAAGATGCTTCATTAGTTTTCTAAGAGCCGTGTTACGTAAGTACTCCGCCATTTTTGGACTGGTCTGCAAACCCTTGAGCGCAAGTTGACTGTGTGCGTCTACAACAGCAAGTCACTCGAATGTGTTTCTTTAAATATACACCGATTATTGCGTGGGTGATGTCAAGCGGTCCGTTCTATAACGCGGACACCTCAACGGATCTGGAGTGGTGGAATAGGGTTGAATACATATCTATGGATGAGAAACCATTACAGCGTTTCATTTAACAAAATAATAGCACCTTCCACTCTTGCTCAGTTTGCAGTAGCATAACAATAAAGGACAGCCTTTGTAACGTTCAGACTGAAAAATATAATTGGGCAAACACTTCATGGTCCTTCCACAGGTGGCCTGAATACATTTAGCTCACTTACCTTAAAAGGAGACTTCCAACTAACATAAAAAATAAAAAAATTTAAAAAAAAATCACAAACCCTTTTTAGGGTAGCTAGCTTCCCCACTAACAGTCTCTCAGTTTCAATTCCTCCCCTCCAGCAACCTGAAACGATCACAGCAATTAGCAACAAATCAATGACCCAAAATCAAGTCCCACCAAAAGTTTCCTTCTTTGTTTTGAGAAGTAAAAAGCTCGATGAGCTAGAACTCTCCACGTGATGTTTGAACAGAAGCTATTAAAGGATGCGGTGAGTACCAGGCAGTGGAAGAAAGTGAAAGCAGGTCAATGCAGGCTTGGGCAGGTGTCTTCAGATCCATCTGGCCTCACTTAGCGTTTGGCCAGATTGTGACGGGACTTCCCTAGCAACAGCCATGAGGCTCATACTCCACGATCAATACCACATCCTACACCAGAGGAGGGTCAGCGGCGCTGCCTTTCAGTTCAGGGTTGACTCTACTGAAAGCAAACATGGGGCAAGACACGGATTTGAAATTGGTGGAGGGGAAGTTGAAAGTGGAGCTCCCAAACACTGGGATACATTTGTCTCCAAACGCTGCAGAAAGCTTGAGAAAAGACAGAGGTCCTTGAAGAAACGAGAAGAGAGGAGACAGGAATAGATCACACTTCAAGAAGCCCCTCCCAGCTCTGGCTCTTGTCATGAACATACTAGGACAAACCCCGTTTAACAGACACAACTACAAAAACTGTGACACGACAGCTACGCCATAAAACAGAGGCGTGCAAGTGGTGATGCTTCTTTGCCCTCTTTCAACTTCCTGTTTCTTCATCATCCTGCGTTACATATCTTCCAAATAACTTGGGTTAGCATTTACTACCATTACGTGTTAAGATCATGTGACCAGAATATTACTGACAATCAAATTCCTTAATTTGAATACGTCCTTAGTTATGCCATAAATGTACAGAGGCATAAATATACACAAGTGTGCACAAATGAATGTAAATTCCAGGAAAAGCACGGTGAAAAACTTGCTGAACGTTGTACAACAAACTTGCTTTTCAGGATTTTCCTCAAACTGCTGCTCACCAGAACGAGAAAACGGCCCACTATACAACCTCTGACAGCAAGCGCAACACATATTTGCACTGGCATTGTGAATTTCACACATTTTACAGTGTCTGGTGTGAAAATCAGCTTGGCTTTTCCACAAAGTTTCCGCTTTTTTAAATATAACATGAATGGCTAGTTTAGTTTGCGGTTTAGTACAGTGTACTGTAAAATACAGGTCCATAACATAATTAGCCTATGACTAAATATGTTTTACGTCACCTGATTTAATAAACAACAGTGTGGTTTTTAACAATTTTTGTCCAAATATTATAGATTTTCCGTTTTGTTGTTGTTGACATGATGATTTCCTCGGATTGAAGAAGTAAAAGCACTATTTCAAGCTGTCTCAGGGCAAACACAGAAATAGATTTAGGCCCGTCTGTACTAAAAAAAAATTATCAAAGGGATAAAAATAAAACCTTTAAATAACTGGGGTCAATAAAAGCCACGAGCACCCACGGGAGCACTTACAGAGGTGGTCATATCAGTGATGGCCCATCAGGCCTGACCTTTATGTGGCTTCTCATCACAGCTCTTTGATGTGCGTCTCACTGCTGCCATATCAGCCTGAAAGACTACATAAAGGAAATCTAAATCTATTATTCATTCAATTGGCTGAACTACACAATTGAGACAAAGACACAAACAAAAAACACTAAGAGATCATGCTTGTTTTGGCTTTACATGTTGCCGTTTCATCACCATTCATCTGCAGTTCTTATAGGAAGGTAATTTTAGACATAAGCCATGCAAAAGCACAGGAACATATATTCACTGGCAACCTGCTTTGCCTTCAGTTTCTAAAATATTGAATTGTGTTCAAGTATATAGGACAGATCCACCACCCTCCTTTTTTTTGTAGCAAAGAAATATGACTGCAGTATTTCACGCTCCTTTAACTTTTATGACAATAAAAGCATAAAATCTTTTTATTTATTTATTTTTTACCTAATTTAACTCAAACTAAAAATAAGAATAAAATAAAACGCGTTTCAGTACAGACAACAAACGTTTTTATTATAGCAACATGTGCATTACTATCAAATATTGACAGCTTGTGATTTTAACTCTAGATATACAGTATGCTGAGCAAACTGGATATTCACGATGTAACTTTTGAAAGACGTTTTGTACGGTAAAAATGCAAATGGCTGCTCAGACACTTAAGGACAAAGTTTAAAACACTGCAGACACCGCCCTGACAAACTCACGATTGACCAAAAACGGATACTACGGCGAAGGCTTGGCTCATGAATATTAATGACGTCCTGCCGACGTATCTTTGAAGCCTTAAGGTTGCGCCCAAAGACGTGACTTCATTAACATACGCAAGCCGAGGCTTCATTATAGTACACTTCGCTCATTCGTCAGCCGTTTCCACTTTCAGCCAATCAGCTAGCCCTACGTCAGTTTGCGTAATTAATATTCATTGCAAAATTCTCCCCCATAGTAGGAAACGTAAATTCGCTTCAGAAAGAAGGAACTACAAAACGCATCGCGCCACTCACAACTACACAGGAAGGAAATTAGCCTTGATTTTTTTTTTTTGCTTTTCTCAGGGGGCCAGTTTAGGCAATGGGCTTCTTTTGTTAATCAAGCCAGGACGCTCTTCGAAAACACGAGAAATGGTTACGTAAACACTTCCTAACATTCAATCTGTGCTCAGGCAAACATTGCGTTAATCTCCGCCTCGCTCTCCGTGAAGGTAGATTTAACAGCCGGTGCCAGGTTGAGATTAAATTAACCGGGATTTACACAGGAAAGCAAAAAAAGAAAATTATTATGATTGGTGACTGCCTCATATCACGCTATAAAGGTAGCTTCTTTTCTACCGTTGTGAATATGCTTTACGCGTTTATGCCCAAGAAAAAAAATATATAGATACAGCATATATATATATATAAAGAAGGAATTATTATATCAATCCCGAGACAAAATGAACTTGCATCTTTGATCCAGGAAGTTTCTCCTTATGCTAGCAAGCTAATGCTGCTAATCGAACATCATTTTCAGCAGCAGGATAATAAAAAAAATAAAAAATAAAATAAAAAACACAATATGTTTTCCGTATTCGATCACGAATTCATGCAATTCATCAATCGATTGTGTCACCAGCAGAAAAATACGAGTTCAAAAACTGCTTTGACTTCTTGGCCCTTTCTTTTCAGGTCAAGATCTGAAGTCGGAATACAGTTTCAGTGCATGACCTGCTAAACATAATACACATGTGATAAAATGACCTTTTTTTCCAGCAGTTCAGAGCATTTCAGAGACACGTCTAGCTTGTGGGATGATTTCAAATGAGGATGTAAATCGCAACTTTCCCCGTGCACGGAGATCAAAGACGCGCTGTCAAAATTAGCACACTTTTATAAAACACAATCTCACGGTTTAATCTCTAGAAGACTCTGTTTGGAAGAAAAACTGCAAAATCCCACACTTAGAAATGACCATTAACTTTGATGTTCCGCCACTGGCTATCAGACAACGCCTGGTGACCAATTCAGACAAAACCAGTAGGCTGGCCAGGATGTGATCAAAGTAATACCGGAGACGCAATACCCTCCAGTCCGAGACATTAAAATACACCCACCCATAATTGTTCATTGATCATCTTTATAAAGGACCGAATGTAGTTGACGGAGCATGCAGGAAATGCATGTATCAACTTGCTGTCTCGTGTCAACCTGCCGTAGCTACCGAGCTACAAAAGATGCAAAAGTACCGGGAAAAAAATGTCAACGCAAACGAAAACGCGGTAGGATAATGTGTGCGCGCGTTATACGAGCCCTCCGTAATGTCTCTGTTGTGAAAACTTACCGTGGACCTGCGGGTACTGCGAGTCAATAGGTTAGAGAAAGCTTCCCTGACTTCTCAATGGCGCGATGAGGGAGCGGCGGCGATGCCAGAGAGCGACACACTTCCGGGAATACCGTCGAGCGGTCCGCGCATGCGCGACAACAATCGCTTTCAAAATTCCACACACCGGTTTTTTTACTGTTGAAAAATAATGACCATGCTAAAAAAAAACAATAGAAGCCCAATAGAAACCATCACAGAAATTATAATTGTTTCCATTAAAACATCATCATTAAAAACCATTACAAAATTCCTTTTTGTAGTGTGTTTTGAGCATTTTTCCAAATAGGATTTAACGTCCCACTAATATAATCCATCACATACACCAGTAGACCAGTATACTTTTCCTTAAAACCAATACAATTCCCATTTCCGGGTTTCTCCGGAGCGGAAGCAGTATAGTTGGGTTAACTTGAAAAGCAGTAAATGGAAGAGTATCACAAATGTATTTCTTGCATTCCCGTTTGCTCTAATAGCAAAAGTAAAACTGGTGTTTTCATGACTTAAAATAAAAGGGAAAAAATAGAGAGAGAGACTGATAACGGCAGTCAGAATTTACTGTTCCTCTTCATTAGAAACATTGCGTTTGCATAAACTATTTTAAAAAAATGTTTAGCATTTTGATGTGAATCTGATATAATACAAAGAATGGTGTTATAAATGTATATATATACATTAAAAAAAATACAATACTTTAGGATTTACGATGCGGACCGATTTTCCAAAAGCCTTCTTTGACTAAACATGAGCACGCAATGCTAGTTTGCGTGGCTGTTTTTATATCACTGTATTTCTAAAGGAAGACTGTCTTTAGAAAATGTCGTTTTCATTGTATCCTGCCTATAAGGCAGCGTTTGTGAGCTCAGAGCTGCTTTGTCTACAGCCGTTACGCGGGAAAACCTCTCGTTTCTCCTGCTTAAAGCACCTCCTGCTGGCGGAGAATGGGTTTGCTTTTTAGATAAATCCATCTGATTTACGTAGCAAACATATGTCGCTTGTTAGAAAAAAATAAACTACTCTAGAAGGACTAAACTGTTGTTATTGATTCTATTTGGATGTCTACCGGATGTTAAGTTAGGGCCACAAACGTAGGCATGCGCAGTAACGCTTATGTTGTTGAAACAGTCTATACAATGAATAGAAAGACAGCATTCAAACAAGAGTACTATGAACAAATGTTGTAGCCAATATCTGTTAGATGAAACTGAAAAAAAAAAAAAGATTCAACAGAATTAATTCATGGAGAAATTTGAGATAAAATTTCATACAAAACACACTTAATGCCTATATGCAAATTTGTTAAAGATTTAAAAAGAGTTAAAAGCTTCCAGGGGCCTGTTTCATAAAACAAGTTTACCAAATAAGCCAGGTTTATTTCAGTTAGTCTGACTTATTGCCAGTTCATTTGGTTTAAAATAAGTCGGACTAACTGCCAAAAGCCTGGCTTATTTGGTAAACTTGTTTTATGGAACAGGCCCCTGGTATTGCTTCAGGTTTTGGTTTATGCAGGTGGTCTATGTACAACATTATTACAATGGGTAAATATCATATACACAACGGTAAGTGGAATACCGGTGAGCCCTCTTTAAAGTGTTTTAAAATGTAATGTAAAAAAAAAACCTACATTAAAAATATCACCTAATATAATCAACTGCTTGGGGAATTATATAAAACATGTATGAGTCTCTTTCCTTTTAAGACCGGTAAGCTTTAGTTACATGAAATGTTTAAAGAATAATTTTTGGTTTTGGCAAATGGGTCGACGTGGCTATGAATTTGTGGAGATAAATATAATAGCGAACAACCTATTTTCCACAGACTATATCCTCTCTAAACTGCGCTATTTGTACATTAAATGTTTGTCACGACAGACGCCTGCATAATAAAGGCTATTATTTAAGAATAATGCAAGCATTAATAATGTGTACTGTCATTATTATTGCCACATTAATGTTAAGACAAAGGTTTCAGGGCAGCATCCCGCCCTCTTTTGGCCGATCAGAATCAAGCGCGAGTCATTGAAAGCTTTTGGATGTGCTGACGTTGCATAAAGGGGCGTGGCTTCAGGAGAGGGTTATAGCAAAGTTTGAAAAATTGTTATAACTTCTTAACTTACCATTATCAACACTGCTGGGTAAAGGTACTTTTAAAATACGTTTTGCTTAACTTTTATTAACAGAATCGCACACGTTTTTGTTAAATGTAAATTTGCTTTCACACCGAAAGGACCATTAATAAACCACAGTCCCCGTTTCTCTTCTCAATCACTCCTAATCTCCCACCACAAGGACAAGAGTCAGTGTGAAACAAGGTAACTTACATTACTACGTAACTCAAATAATTCATTTTAAAGTGTCAAGCATTACATGAATACCTCAACTCTCATTACTAAAATCCGGGGTCATCAAAAATGAGCTTATCAAACAAGTCAGGCTTATTTCAGTTAGTCTGCCTTGAACCAAATCAAACAGAGTAAACCCAACTAAAACAAAGCGGTCTTATTTGGTAAACTGGTTTTATAAACAGTCCCCTGCACAAACTATTTGTGCATGCAAAGCAATTCAGAAACTTTCACATTATATGCAGCAACACCAGTTTTTTTTTTTTTTTTTAAACACCAATTTAGGATTTTTGCCACCTCTTCATTTAATTCAGAGCACAAGAGCCCACTGCAGACACCTAGTGGCTGACATGAGTAGTGCGCAGACTGCTGTGGTAGTTTTACACCCATTAACTGGAGATTGCTTGAGTTGGCAGTTCTCCAGAGTCATAAAGGCAAAGCTTTCACAATGAGGAAGCGGAGACTTCGTGTGGTTACTAAATACTGCAGGTTTATTTTAATGATCTACATAAGGATGGCTGAGAGGAGACCATCCCTTAAAATCCTACAGTCCAACCAGGTTTTTCTCAAAAAAGGAAACCAAAAAAAATAAAACAAAGTAGGTAAAAAACACGAGCATTTTAAAAAGGAGAAACAGACCGATACACAAAATTTATATCACTTCTGAAGACGCGAGTGTAAAACATCCGGCATGTTCAAAGCTATTACAACGATGACCACCCTCCCGTGTCAGGACAGCGGGGATTGCAGCGCCACGCGTTTAGCTGGTATCCATCTGTTCGGAAAAAAACAACAGGACAACAGCAATTACAACCAGCTTTTATAAACACAGCCACATTGTAAAAGCGTCTCGGAGGCAGTTTACTCACCCTGGCGTTATAGGCATCTAGCTGGGCATCAAGCTCTTCGGCAGAGAGCTGCTGTTTGCTGCCTCCGCCGCCGCCGCCTCTACTGCCTCGCCCCCGACCTCTGGCTCCTCCGCCACCACCACGTCCCCCGCGACCCTTCTGTGCGCTAAAGCTCCCAATTCGGTTTCTGTTCAAGCCACCACCTCCGCGATTTAGACTGTCAGGACACAGAACAGCTTCCAGTCACGCCAAAAATTATACACATAATAAATGAATAAAATAAACCCATTCACGCTTACCCCTGCATCGGAGTCCGCCTCTGTGCGTCGATCTGTGATGTAACAAGCTGAATGTTCATTGGGCGACCTGAAAGAGAGAGTCAACATGACTGAGAACGGCTGCCAGGCCAATTCAACAGGCTTCCCGCTGACTTTCAGGCCAGTTGGAGGTTTTCATGCTTGTAAGGAGTCTAGAAAAGACAAGCAAAGGACGCACACATACCATCGAGGGGAACACCGTTGTACTGCTTCATGGCTTTCAGGGCGTCTGCTTTCCTCTCGAAGTGAACATCGGCAGTGCCGAGGCTGCGTCCTGACCGGTCGTAATGTACTGCTGCTTTCTTCAAAGTGCCGAATTCTGCGAAGAGTTCCTGCAGCGCAAAGCACACCTTAGCTACAGACGCCATCACACACTTATGCTCGCCCATCTTCTGAACACCAATTAAGAAATTTTCCTCCACGTCCTTCCCACCTTTCTGGAACTGGGAACGTTTCGGTTACATTGCAGTCTACGGACGGTCAGAAAGGGATCGGACTATCTAAAATATCTTCATTTGTGTTCAGAAGAGGAACGGAGGTCTTACAGGTTTGGAACGACATGAAGGCAAGTCATTGTGTGTGTGTACTCTATGAAGACTCTTAAACAAATTAAAGTGATGCCAACCTGAATGTCTGCATCGGAGACGCCGAAGTCGAGATTGGACACGAGGAGCTTTCCTCCGGTCTCCACGCCCGCTCCAGCCCCGCCGCCGCCGCCTCCACCACCGGCGTTCGCGCTGTAACCGTTGTCGAACAGGTCATGCTGCCACTTGTCTGGGAGCTGCTTGGGCTGCAACAGATGAGAGAGAACGCACCTGCTGACTTCGGGTCCCCAGTCTGTCACTGACAGTCCACTCGGCTGGGTGTTGGGGCAAGCAGGGGGCTCCGCTTCAACAAGGCCAGGGGCACCCAGTGCGCTCGCTGCGATTTCCAGCAATCCCTGCCCACCCCATCACTACAAACAAGTAAACCAATGCAGGACACAGCTGGCGGCTCTTGTACGGAGCTGGGTCATGCATGTTGTGTAGCATTATGTGCAGCTCACTAGACCTTAACCCTCTGGTGCTTGGTCGGTTTAGGGGTTTACTTCATCGGAGTAGTACAAAACTTGACACTTGGGGCACTTGCTACACGTGGATCGGAGCTAAACGGTCTTAAGTCACACACACGATCTTCATGGTAGAAGTGACATGCACAAGAAATTCAGTAGAAACACAATTTTTCAAGTTCTTTCATAAATGTCTAAAACAAAAGCAACTACTCAAATACACAACCCTGTATCTTATTTTTCTTTTCTTTTTTTTAAGATTTTAAATACATTGGCACCATTTAACGGTTTAAACATTAGCTCTCCAGTTAGTTTATATATGTATATAAAATATAAATGGTTCGTAAATTTAGGAATTTGTATTGTGCAGCACCATAAAACACTAACACAACAAAAAACACAAAACAGTACACTTAATGTCTCCTAACGGTTTTAAAACGCCAAGAATGAAGTTAAGAAAGCCAGAGGGTTAATTGGAAAGACTACACATGCATTACACGTTTAAGGCCAAAATAAGCCGTAGCAAGAGTAGGGTGAACTCAGCGTGGCCTATTGTTGTAAACACCACTATACTCCCGTAGAAACTGCTGACTAACGTAACGTTAGCTACCAAAACCCCAAGAGTCTCTTGCCGTTCACTCCAAATGAATCCCGGCAGGCCTCCGTGAGGTGGATAGGGATGTTCCACTGGTCCCCGGTGAGCAAAGGTCCAAAACAAACGAGGTCGTCAGAAGTGTCCATGCTTGCCATCTGAAGCGTCCATTTTGAGCCCTCGCCATTTTGACGTGCTTACATAAATACTGGCCTCACTAAAGCTCAAACTGGGAATTATTAGCGAGGGGGTTCTCCGTCATCGCTGGACAGAGATGGCAAAGTCCATTTATCCTGTGCGGCTCCAACACTAAAGCTAGATTTCTGCTTTCGAAGGATATTTCGAGACCACGACACCCCTCCCAAACAAAAGCCGAACTCCAGCGAGGATTGAAGGCCTTCTTAAAGCTGGGCTTCAGAGAGCGCGCACAAAAAGAGGGTAGACTCTTCAAAAACCTCAAGACCGTGTGAGGATGTGCGCTGGACGTCGTCGGAGACAAAGGAAGCCCAGGCTGAATGAAAGGGACCAGCCGTCTCCAAAATGGCGTCGACAGCCGCAACATAGGAGATCCACAAGCCGCTCCAGAGACGCGCCGCTTCACCACGCGCGGTGCTTGACGCTCACATGGATGGCAAGACAAAGGGCTTAGGGAGAGAACACATTATGCACAATATATATCTAACGAGCTACACTCCCAGAGAAGCTCCAGGGGCCAGCTAGAGCCGCCATGTTTGCTGGCAGCCTAGAAAGATAAAAACGGGGCTTCACCCAGGCGTGTGGATGCGCCCGTGATTTTCTCCGCTTTCTCCTACCCTGCTGTACGGCGTGGGTCTGCTTCTTCCGCGGCTCAGGTTCTGGCGGTTCCTCATGGGGCCCGATCCGCCGCCGCGGCCTCCAAAGCCTCCGCCTGTGTTACCGAGGCGTCCCCCGGCGCCAGCACCGCGGCCTCCTCCTGCACCTCCGCGAGCACCGCGGCCTCCTCTCCCGCCGCCGCCGCGCCCTCCGCCCCCGCGCTGCCGGTTTTGCTTGATGATGTCGTCTAAAGACATATCCATCTTGTCTGCCATCGTTTGGCCTTGTTTAACGCTAAACACTGCCTTTAACTTAAAAACAAACAACGTTCGAGTGAAGCACAACACTGCCCCTGCGCTACCGCTCACTCACAAAAGAGGAAACGACGAGCTCGCGCCTGATCCGAATTTATAGCGGGACCGCTCGTGACGTAGGTCGGTGAGAAGAGCACTTCCTGTTTAAAACAAATTTCCTTTAAAAATATTACCCGTTCATGTTATAATTTTCTCTCTGGTCTTGTTTTCAAACCCGCAAACGCAAATACTAATTGTAAGACTTACTAAAATTATTTTGTTGTTGATAATTGTATTATAATATATATCATATTATAACATATTATATTATTATAGGTCTATCTGTGTAATATAAAGAGGCAGTTGTGAAGTAACGTAACTATTTTTACTCTAAACTGTTTTTAAACTACTTTTCAAGTGTCTGTACTTTATTAGTGTTTATATTTAGAAAACTTTTACTAGAGGGACTTTCCAAAGCACAATATTTTTTTCTACTATGTTTCATAATTTAATAATTACATTAGAAATCTTGTACTTTCTTACTTTTAGCGAAATACAGAAAATTGCCTTAAAAGTTCTTAGAAGTGTATATTACTAAATAATTGTTGAATTTTGATGTATGTATAAAATATCTTCATGAGACATGATCTTTGCTGAATACCTTAATGATTTTTGACATAAAAGAAATCCCATACAATGTATTGTTGGCAACTTACGTCATGGTTTGTGTGTTTGTAGGGGTTTTATTTGTATTTGTGAACTTTGCTTTGCATTATTATCAAAAATAGACACAATGTAAAATGGATATCTATGTATTCTCCGAATAGTTGAAAACTGGTATCATCCTTTTGATTTAGACCAAGGAGAAATGCCACAGGTGTGATTTAACATTATTCAGCATTTTACGTGAATTATTTTTAACTGTATTGGGTTTAATGCATTGAGATCAATGCAATAGATAAGCATAAATGAGTAACGAGTCATAGCAGCAAATACTTGAATATTAATATATATATATATGATGTATCAATATCAGAAGTATAAATCAATAAACAAATATATAAAAAAAAACAAGCAGCACTAATGATTTGGACACACCAGTGATTTTCTATATATTTAATTATATAAAGGTGGTGGAATATTAAATTAAACACTGCTCCTGACTGATAAGCCAGCATTCATGTTAAAATCCCTTTTAATGCTTTTGACAGTCGTTTTTTTTTTTATCCTCATCAAGATTCAAATCTGAAACAAATCTGCAAATGAACCAATAAAAATACCTAAATACAATAAATAGACACTTACCATAAATATACCTTGTGAGACATTGTGCCTTTTGAGAAAGATTTATGAGTATATAAATCATATCGTCTCGCAGACTACAGAGCGCCGAGAACGGGATAGTGATATAAACACTTACCTGAATCCTTCCCCGAAATGTAATGCTCCGCTTTACTCGCTTTCACGTGGATTATACGCAAAATAAAATACAATTACCACACATTATGGGTTACCAAAAACTTAGATCCTATCTTGAATCAGTCTAAATGCAGATACCAAACTGGATTTATGGAAAGTGGAATTAAAAGACTCCCCAGTCCAGTATCATTTCATTCATCCCAAAATATTCATTCATTCATTTTTTAACTAGCCAGCTATCACCCAATAGCTACTGCTATTCTAGAGTGTCTGCTTCGTCACAAATGTGGACAGGACTGTGATTTCAAGACGTGTCATGAGGATTTCCTGAAGCAAGCATTTGAACTTAAAATGCATTTATCTGCTAAACATGTCAATTTTTTTTTTTTTAAAGCACACAGGTGACCTCAAAGTCAACAGACATACAATGGAGAGAGGCTGAGATAACATAAAAGTAATCTTTATTTTAAAGGCTGGGAACGAAAGATGTGGAAAAGTCTACTTAAAGGTATCAATTCATAGTTAAAAATGGAGGTACGTTCACTAAAAATATTCGCCGAGCCAAACTTACCCGTCCTATCAGACAAAACTCGCTAAATTCATCTACTCAATCGATCTAAGAAACTAATTGAACAGTCATTCGCTTCCGATCAGGTGGTCAACATGTTTGGAAAAAGGAGTATATTCCAGGACTGCGTCCCATTTGGAGAAAGTTTGTGTAGAGTCTGTCCAACAGTTAAAGGATCACTGTTCTTTGACTTTCTCATGTGTCATCTCCGCATCAATTTAAACCGAAGAATTTAAACCCAAACCTAAGGAGTAAGAAAAAAGAAAAAACAGGTCTTTGATATTTTCAAAAAAAAAAAAAAAGTCAGAGAGCCCGGATGAACATGGAAAACAGGGAATGGCCACTCAAACGGCTCTTGAAAATGTAACGCATAAATTGATATCAGCCTGTAAGTCCAGACCCCTGGTCCAAGAGGCGGAGAGAAGAGAAGCTTTCTGGACTAAGGTGGCCGAATCTCCCAGCTCGTGGATCTTTGTTGGTCAGACAGAAGACTGATACAAGTAAAAAGGTCCCAAATGTAAAAGGGAGGACAGAAACTGCCGGATCAGAAAGAGAGGGAACGGTTTAAGACTTCTTGGAGTCTTGTGTGTTCCGCTTCTTAAGGTCGCTCAGGTCCACTGGTATAAAAGCTGAAAGAACGGAGTGACAAAAGTCACATTAGTCTACATTAATACTGTAGGTACAATTAAAGTTTCACATAAAAGTAAACTTACAATGTAGGTTGGGATTTGGGTTTTTCTCCACATACTCCTGTGGTCCACGGTCATTACGTTCACTATTCTGTGGAGATTTGATGTCTCTCAAAACACAAAGCCAAGCTGGAAAAGAAACAAACTAAAGCATTACAACACCACTCATGCCTTGAAAACCAGATTTTTAGTTACAAGGCACCTTCACTTTTTGCCCAATAAATGTGTGGTGGAATAAGGATTTCTAAAAATGGCTGCATACATGAGACTGAGACTAAACAGAAATGCCTTTTCCAGATTTATATAAATGCCAGTGTTGTTCTCACGCGTGGAAAACACACTTTCACAAAAGGAATACGGTGCTCGGCTTAAAAGGGTTTATCTTTTGTCTTACTGTCATGGATGAAGCGCACATTTTCTTCATGCGCAGGTGTGAAAGGCTCTCCCGTACTCGTTGGTGACCGAGGGCTGGACGTCCTCTTGTACGTGTGCATTCTAGGGGTAGAGGAGCTGGAAGAGACAGAATAAAACATTTCATCATGACAACATGGATAAAAAAAAAAAAAAGCAGTCCTTAAGTGCTTAAAAGAAGTCAACTTTTGCTACAATTCCAAGAATCGGCAACACTTTATTTTGATGGTCGGTTTTGAACAGTCTGTGGACAATAAGTAGCTTTGCACCTACATGTCAACTAACTCTCATTAAAATATTAGTACACTCTCTAATTAATATCTGCTAACTAGGGATGTAACGGTATCAAAATTTCGCGGTACGGTAATACCTCAGTTTAAAGGAGCCGTATGTAAGAAATGGCCAAAACTGGTACTGCAATCACTTTCAAAATACTGCTGAGCGGTGTCTCCC
>JAUCMU010000063.1:21487698-21499080 GCA_032275025.1 Enteromius treurensis
TGAGAAGCTTTTGTTGTCTATCTTCAAGTAAAATAAAAATATATAATATAATATTCACAATCCAAATGAAAAAAATCTTATTACTCAAAATTAGAAAATGTGGACTTGTATGGTTCTTCGTCTCAAGGACTCATTTGTTTAACAATATTTTAATATATTAATAAAAAATAGATACAGTATAATTAATATAATATTAATATTATAATATAAAAATATACGCTATATTATGCATATTTTAAATTTGCAATACATGGGCAATATAGAAAATAAAATATATTTAAAATATACTTGAATATATATGTATTAAATATCTATAGTTAAATATCTATATTACAGTATAGAATATTTATAAAGTACAAGAGCACAGCATGAAGCAATATGCCTGCAAAACCTGTGTATTACAGTATATCACAGTTTTATACAGGTAAAACATTGTATTGACCAATCAGAAGCCATATAAACTATTGTTTTCATTATTAGTGTTTGTAAATCTGAGAGGTTTCAATGAGGTCCCTGCAAGCACAAATTTAGTCAAACTTTCTGTGAACGTGCAAGCTGGGAATGATTTCAAAACACTCTTTAAAAAGTTTATCACCTTTTGTGAATAAAGTTATATCTCAAATTCAACAAGATAAAGTTGCTGCTGTTTCGTTTAGTCAGCATGTTTAGCCAAGGAGCTATAACTGCCAGCAGCACATTTTGTTACTTTTCAGTTTCGGTTCTATAATGGTATTGCCTAAATAAATTCAGCAGTGTTACAATGCAAATAGGTGGAAATACGTTTTCCTATCCCAGGTTAGCATACAGAGATAACAATAAGTAGTTGAATATGTTGATTCTGCTGAAAAGTTTAAGTACTGGAATAGTGCTGCACATTTGCAACGGATGTAGGACTTTCTAAATAAATCAAAGATGAGCTTCTATTTCTTGTTGTCATTTCAGGAAGCAAACCGCAAGGCAGAGCATGTGGCTTTAGAACAGTTAAAACACAGCACTGTTTGTCTGAGCATCATTTTTGGAATTCCATTTGATCACAGCAGTGAAGCAGAAAGGATGTACTTCAGCTTTGTCTATTTCAGATTCTGTTTGCATCAAAAATAAGAATCAGTTGCACCATTAATAACCTTCACAGATTTCTGATGAAGTAAAATAAGGTAGGGCAAACTGAAGCATATGAAACATATAATGGGTACAATCCCTTGGGCGAGAGGTTTCTATACTGAAGTGGTCATTAACTAGCCTGGAGGCTCTGGCTTATCAGTGCACAGTGGGAGATAGAGGAAAGAGTGGGTGAGTGTGCTAGGTGAACATGACCTCAGAGTACAGAAAAGCTCTCCACTCTACTCTACTCAAGAGCTCTTCTGGAAGCTCTTTTCTCCCTTTTTAATCAGCTCCCGCCGCTCGGAGGAGAGCCACTTGGGAGCAGCCTCAGCACTTCCAAATTAAGGCTGTGACATTTTCCCCTGGTCCCTGTCCTTGGATTTCGGGTTCCCCCTCAACAAGGCAACAAATCTTCACACTGTTGGCCTGCTGGGTAACTATGGTGCAGCAGTCAAGCAGAAATGTCAGGTCAAAACTAAAACTATTATTTCTTTTATGAGTATTTACGACATTTTATTGAGTAGACATGTCAACAAAGTATTTTTTATTTTAATATATATTTGCAAAAAAAAAAAAAAAAAAGCACATTCCAAAAAGTATGAATCAAAGTAACACAGTCTCACCCCAACTAGTCACATTTTGACGCTTGGTCAAAAAAGTTTTGCATCGTTTTTCAACGCTTTTCGACGTGAGGGGTCCTCCATTGTCCCATCACAAGTCTTCTAAAGCCATATGAAGTCTTTATGTGAAAAAGAGAGTAAAACACAAGGTTTTAATCACTCATTCAGAAAACATAGTCGTGTCCGGTAGCATAATGCAGTCGATCACGAGATACACAACAGCCAATGACATTTCATTCTTGAAGCGCATTTTTTTAAATCATGCAAAGACTGCATCAAGTACACGAACGACGGTGACAACGACCACATCTATTCCTCTCACAAATCAATCGTTTTGAATCAAAAGACTTGGAATATGAATATCTTTCAAATAAATGATGAACGTGGTTGTATCTGCCTTCTATATCTTGTGTTTTATTGACAGATGGTAGGTTTAGGGGCAGGGTTTGAGTTACGTGCTCATAAATGTGTAAATAATATAATTTTAAATAAAACTGTTTTGACTGTTTACATTGAAAAATCACACCCCTACATATATGCAATAATGCCAATGTTTTTACCCAATATATCTTTTAATTATCTTTTTAATTATTATAAAAATATTTATATTGCGCCGGCATATTGACACGAAGGATGTCCTATTTAAAACAATGGAGGTTCGTGTCGAAATGTGACTGAAAAGGGGTACCTTGAGCATCGAAAAACGATGCAAAACTGTTTTGACCAAGCGCCAAAATGTGACGAGTTGGAGTGAGACTGTGTTGATCAAACTGCAGTTGAGTTGATGTGATGAAGTAATAATAACTTAAACAAATACAGGTAATTTACAAAATTAAAGTTCACTGAAAGTATATTAAAGTTTGTTTTATAGCAAAAGCATATATTGTTACAGAAGCGGACGTAACACAGGAGGTAAGTGATAATAGATGGTTGTTTATTTTCGCAGGAGAGTAAGAACAATATATATACACTTTGAGAAAGGTAAGTAACAGAGAGCTGGGTGATTTGCTGTTGATCAGTGCAGGATAGTAAAGTCTTTTCTTTATCTTTGTAGTATCTTACATTTATTTACATTTACATTTATTCATTTAGCAGACGCTTTTATCCAAAGCGACTTACAGGTGAGCAGCTGGTGCTCTTCTGGGCATTGGAGACACACAGAGACAAAGGAGATGCACCGGATCAGGGGGGCCAACCACATAAACAGAGGATTCCTGGAACTTGGGACAAATAATGGAATGAAGGAGAACAAGGTAAGTACAAGGTAAATATTTCAATAGACGTGATACTAGGAGCATACTTTTTAGTCCACTTTGTACAAACAAACCCGGAGACTGACTGAGGGGTGGTGTGTGGTGATTGCGGTGATGATGAGGTGCAGGTGTTGCTCATTAGAACTCATTAGGAGAGGGAACGTTGTGATTGGCTTTGTGCAGAGCCTCTTTAACATATATAGCCTATAACATATAAATAACTTAATGTAAGCATATAAATAACTCAACCTGGTCTCATAAAAATATGTACCTCTGTGCACATTTTGCACAATGCTGTTTTTACATGCCTGACTGCACGTTTCGCTGCAGTTTCAAAGAGAAATGTCCACTGAGTAGCGCTAAAAACACAGGTTCAATGTGTGAACCCTAGCACATTTTTTTATATTGATATAGGTACTGTATGTATTGCAACAGTTCTGATAACTATAATATCCGTGGACTGTTGCTTCTTTTTAAGGGGTTTTATGAAAACCCATAGATATGAAGCTGGATATTAAAACATTAAAATATTAAAAATTAATTAAAACTCTGTACATTTTGTGAGAATGAAGACAAGTTGTCAGAGTCTTACTACCTCTAGAGTTCATTTCTTATGGAAACTGTATAAATATATTTCGCTAAAAAGTGCACCAAGGTATGTTTATTTGCCATGAGACCAGTAAGAAACAACTCCACAATCCATATTTTAGAGTTAAAAAAACACTTGTTTAATCTTTGTAATTTCCTCAAATGACAATGTAGATGCATGACAAAAGTTGTTATTGTGATTATAGACTGTATAGTTGTTATTAACCCGCAATTCACTGAGCTTTTGTTACGAATGCCGGCTCGTGAGGCTCGTGCTTGTGCTTCCTTGCAAACAGAGAGTACACCGAGGCAGGAATCCGATACGAACAGACATTTATTAAACAGAGAAAACAAGAAAATAGCAACAGCCAACGCAGAGCAAGATTAAACCGACATGTAACGTTAACATCTGACAAAAGACTAAACATGGGACGTGGTTTAAATAGACATACTAATCACAGACACCTGGAACACACACGGCTGGCAGAGGGTAAAACACTAATGAGAGGGCGGAGTTACAAATGAGGAACAGACACGAGGGAGCTGACAGGTAAATAAACAGTGCACACGAACATGAATGAAGACAACCAAAACACAGACAAGACACCAGAGGGCGTGACAGCTTTAAGTAACCATAGTAACATGCTGCTTTTTCAAGGTTCTGCGAAAACATTTCTGCTTTTATTTTCCTTTTATGCCCTGACGAAGATAGCACTTGTCAAAATTGTATCAATCCTTGATCACTTTTAGTCAGATATGACGAAACTCCTCTCAGCTATCAAGTCTTTTAAAAGTGAAAGTTTTGTCTAAAATGTTCCTTACTGTTCAAAAACAACAAGGGTGCTTTTTTGGCTTCTGCAAAATGTGAACTCACATTTTGAAAGTGGACAATACTCTCTCACACTAGATCAAGAATCAAAGAAGCTTACAACACATTGACAAGGCAAGAGCAAGTTATGGTAAGGTATGAAACAAAATCTTTGCTTTCAAATTGTGTCATTTTTTAATAAATTGAAACAGTAAATACTCATTTTGTGGCTCTTCAAAGCGTTGTGAAAGATCGCTGAAGCGCCTCATTTCAAGCGCCACGTGATTTGATAATCTCTTCCTCTTTTTTAGCATGAAATAAACATATATGCAAATCAGAAGATAACTTGTTTCAACTGCGAACTTCAACTTCAAGTCCACCGATGTTAATCTACTCTTGTCTAATTTATTAGTTCAGCAAAATGTCAATCACAGTCCTTGCAAAGGGTCAATTTGGTGTTTTGGTTATCAAAATTTTGCTTTATGCATGGATTTGTGTACTGTATGCATGGAATTGCTACACAATATACTTTTAGAATATATTTAATAAACTTAGTCGCAGTCATTATTTGTTACATCCACACCAGGCTCCACCCTCACAGATACACAGCCCGCACCCTCACCTGAGTACTATTGTTATACACCTGTTCTGTACACCTGACTCCCATCATCACACCCTTTATAAGCCACAATCACTAGTGCACCTATTGTCCGAGCTCGTCCTTTCGTAAGTGGACTGCCTCCCAGTATTTCCTCTGTGATATTACTTACCTGTGGTTTTCCTCTTCTTCTCCAGTTGGATCCTTGACCTCTGTGATTCCCTCTACTAGTCGCTCAGGATCGTTTATGTGGTGTGTGTGTCATCGATCGTTTGAGGGCTATAACAATGCTGTCAAGAAAAGACAAGTGACTTTCAGTTTGTGTACTCTTCTGTTGGAATTGGACTATTTAAGTTTGTTTACCTTTTTCCCGTGATCTGCGAAGAACTTTTGTTGAATAAACTTTTATTGATTGATTATACTCCTGAGTTCGTCCGCTTCTTTGACAGTAATGAGATAATAAAGCAAATTTGGCGAGCTGTCTGGGGAGCGAGCCGGGAGTACGGCGGGATAGAACCCTAACTAGGGTAAGGGTTCGGCGTTCGGCTCGTTCACCGTCTACCCCCAAAAAGAGCTTTAAGGACAGCAGCCAAATTTGAGCGGCCAAAAGATGTGTTGAAGAGAGGATGCTGTTGTTTTGGGGTTTTTTTAGGGTTGACTGGATGACTGGGAACCTGTGAAGCAGAGATAAGAGTTAGGAGACATCTTAAAGTGGTAAGTTTAAAACAGACATAAACGTGGGAGGGGCTGGGCTGGAGTTGGGCCGGGTGGAATGGGATGAAATAAGGGAGCCTTGGCAGAGGCTGGGAGGGAAACCTACGCGGAGGTTTTGGGAACCTCGGCAGAGGTGAATAGAGGAGAAAAAGCCCTGAGCGGAGGAAAGGGGATGGGGGCGGGGAAGCCTACATGGAGGCTGGGAGAGAACCTTCGCAGAGGTTTTATGGACCTCAGCGGAGGTGGTAGCTTTCGGAGGGGAAAGTAGTAAAGCCTACACGGAGGCTGGGAGAGAACATGCGTTTAAGGCGAGATGTGGGAACATAGAAGCTGGGCGAATTTATAGTAGCAGGGAAGTGATTTGATTGGATATGATTAATTAGGGAACCGGCTGCCAGCCGTGTGTGATTACCGCGTTCAGGATCCTCTCGAAACCATGTTTTCTGCAAAACATAAACTGCAGTAATCTTGATTTAAGATTTTTTTAGATATTTGGACTGGAAACGAGACAAAGCTACTACGTTTTTTTGCAGTGTAGCTATACATGACAACAGATTGAAAAATGAATGGTCCAAAAAAGGCAAGTGAATAAAAATGTGTCTTTAATCTTGCAATGCAAAGTGCAAAGTAACTATACCACCCCTGCGTTACTGCTGTTATTAACGAGCTAACGCTAACTTGTCATGCTTGTCAAGCTGGATAACGAGTAAACATCAGCACCAGGGACATTATACGTTCCTCACTTCAAAACGGAACAAAAGTAGGATTCTGTATACCCTGCTATTGAACCCCCTTCCTCCTTATCAAACACCCCAACATGTTTGCATTTAACCTGTTGAGCGGTACAGTCCCTCATATGGGATTTAGAACATTCGGTGACGTCACATAACTGCCAAATTCAAACTGAGCTTTTGCGTGTTTGCTAGCGCTGAACCAGAGAGAGACGTGCCCTGTGCTTGTCATATTATCACAACTATACAGTGTTCTTAACCACATAATGCATATTTTAGGTTTCAGACATTTAAATATGCACTAATGAAAAAACATTTAGAGCTTGTAAAATACAGAAAGATGTCAAAGATGGAATTGTTATTTTAAACTCACCGCTGAAAGGGTTAAGGTGCTGGATCATTGCTGTGGTGCTCCCGTGCCATGCCATGTCGCTTTTGCATATTTTGCGGTTAACACACTTTTTCTGTTTATTTAGAGTGAAATGCTCGCACACCTTGGATGACTTGGGTCGCACGGATTTCTCTGCCTCCGCCATGTATCTTTCCTCTACCTCTGCTTTTTTTTTTTTCTTCAAATTTTTGCTCCGCCCTTGTCTATGAGGTGCCGAACTCTGCTAGCATCAGTGCGCGAGAGAGACCGAGTGTGTTCACTCCACTAGTTTTCTTTTAAATAATAAGATCTCTGTATTGCGTAACACTACGAATCCATTATGAAATTCGTTGCCAAATCTTTTAGTAATTGATTATTATCGATCTAATCGATTCGTTGTTGCAGCTTTAGTGTCTTACTGTTTTGTTATTCATCTTTTGTTTTAGTCGTAAAAAGTGAAAGGTGCATAGTTGTAAGCAAAATAGACAATTATCCTTTCTTGTAAGACATGATGACAAGATTGCAAATTCGAATGTGAAAGCATCCAAAGTCTGTGGCTTATCACCATGCATCTGATAGGTCATATAACTGTGGCACGAATTGCAAATGGAGGGCAGGAAGTGATTTTTCTCCACAACAATCAGTAGCAGAATCTAGGGCTGCGCTGGTTGTCGTGACAGCCGCATCACAGTGGTGGTCGATTGCCAAGTGGTAGTGCAGGTGACGTCACACGCTCGAATATTAAATCACAAATTTCCATTACGTTGGCATGTATGGCATTTTCATTATTCATACATGCAGCAAACTATATTCAGCGCCAGACAGAACATAAGCTCTAAAATGTATAAACAGTGAGGAATTCTTAGTATGATCAATGGTAAACAGTATGGTAAATGGTAAACGTACGTCATACACATAACGACTTTTGTTGTGAAATCAGATTTTTACCAGTGCTGGTTAAAGTGCCTTCTTTCAAGAACTCCCGGAAACATCTCCTAACTCATCCTAACTCAGCTGAAATTGAAAAGCTAAAGCTGCTCAACACTAAGAAGAGAACTTCAAGAACTGCTACAACAGCATCCAATCTCTGAGCTTGCTGTAGCCAAGGGAACGACCATTCACTGGTGGGGAAATCCCAAAGACAGCCGCCAGAATGACTGCCAGCCAATCAGAAGTGCTGGGATTCCCTCCAATAAGCCACTTGGAAGATACACCTTTCAGCACAGCGCAGTAACACAAACAACTCCTATCTTGCTGACGGGGCAAATTCTACTAAATTAACCATTAGCTATCTCTGCTTTGGTGAATCTCTCGGGTCACTATTTGGACTTTTAGTTAAACTCAACTGCTTTTCACCCTCAGAATGTATTTGAGTGAAATAATTCAATAAATTGTTTCATTATGAAGAATCGTTGTCTTGTGTGTGTAAAGTCAAACTTTGCCCAGATCTTAAAGCTACACTGCTCTGAATCAGAAAAGCAAATAACACCATATCTTGTAATTATTTTCGGTGGCTGCAGAAATAACAGAACTGGTAAGATGCACTAAATTGTGCTAAACTCTGGACGGATTGGTCAATAGAGGTTTTTTTTTTTTTTAATTTGAATCAGAATAATCATATCAATTAGAATCCTTGAGATAAATTTAACCAAGAGGAAAATAAATCAATTTAAATGTACGGAAAATCCCCAAAGTTACCCGTTACAATAGCAACAGAACTTGTCAAAAAGTATTAAACCAACTCCAAACACTGAATCTATTGAGAGCCGTAGAAATATAGAGAACACAAACACATTAATGGTGTAGTAACAAGTCTGGACTAGAGACTGTATGTTTATGATTTTACCGTATTTTACAACTACCAAAATGCAAAACACTGAAATATTTTGAGCAGTTTTTATTAAATCCAAATGTAATTTACAAGTTTGAGATACATATTTAAAATACTACCCATCTCTGACTGTGGTGTTAGCCTTTTGAAACATTTCTTTAAGAACACATAATTTTTTCATCATCTGATTAGATCTGATCATCACATACAGGCTGGATGCTGTTTCTGAATGATATCATCCTATTTCCAACATTTCTCTATGAATCATCCTCTCCAGACTTTAGTCAGATGTTATTTGCTGTTAAAATACAAACCTTTTCTTCGTGTCCTGCAGAAGTGAGTCAGTGACAGAAGATGGCGTCGGAGCAGAATCTGGAGACACCGGATCAGAGACAAAACAGAAACGTATTTTACAGATGCTGCTGCTGTTACCGAGGACTGAAGATTAGAACATCTGGTTGAGACTCTTTCTTTTTTAGTTTTACAGAACAATATCTCCCTGAATAATTTTCTAGTTTCTGATATTATTTCTTAACATTAATTATTACCTTTTACTTCACAGATGAACATGAATGCTTAAAGGCAGCAGAAAAACAGAGAGAAAAACAAGGTAAAGCAACTTTGGCACAACAATAAGACATGTCATGAATCTGTGTGTAGAAGTTAACAAACATGAGCTCAACAAAGAGAAGCAAAGACACATAAAGAACAAATAAAACAAAGGCCCAACTGAAATGGTTAAACTGGACCAATGGTTCCTTTTTTTTCTTTTTCTGCTGTGCCTATATATATATATATATATTATAAAAAACAAGCCAAAGACAACAGCAGCAAGGAACCAAAACTCCACCAGTGATAAAAAAATAGGGGGGAAAAAATCCTTTTGGAGTAAGAAACCAGGCTTAGTTGTGGAGCCAGTTCTGGTGTGGTTTGTTTCCAGGCTGCTACACAAGTCAGAATTGTACACAGGAATTGTCTGGATAATGTGGTCTTGTGCAAGTGGCCATGGCCTCTTCACAGAGGATCTGTTTCTAGGGCTCATCACATAGCAGCAGAATACAGTTGTCAATCCTGTATTGGAGTCCTTAATACGGTTGCGTTCACACTTAGTTTGGGTGTGACAACCACATTCTGTAACCAAACTGTAGCCTGTAAATTTCAGGATTCACATTCTCATTCTCCCTGTGTGAACGAAACAGGACTGGACAACTAGTTTTCTGTCACATCTTACATTGGAGGGAAAGCCGCTCCGCTCTGTAAACGCATGTCTACCATGCGCTACGTGTTTTACATTAAAGAAGAAATAAGCTGCGTGTCATCTTAAAGTATTATTGCGTCGGTTTTCCAACAGAGCCCCTCACCTCAGTTTTGTGTTCTGCATTGAGTTGAAACTTACAGTTGGTTTGTATTTGGTAAATACTGGACCATAATTTTAGAATTTGTAAAAAAGTTTTGTTCCAAGATAAAGCCATGTTTGTTTTGTGAAATCCAGTTACTGGTTTCACTGAACAGGTCACAAATAGAATCAGATGAATCCAAATATATATGATCTGTCTAATAATCTCTCTCTTTCTTTACACTACGCTCCAGTCCAGATAACAAATGCCCCGACTCCAGTCAGCGTTGATATAAACGCTGAAACAAGTGCAAGTGTAAATGTTCCTTTATTGACTGCAAACACCTTCACAGGACCAGTTACCATTTATGGCTCAAATGCTGAAGGAAACGGTACATTTACATTCCCAGTCTTTACTCAGATGTTAGGAGTACTAGTAGTGTGTCTTGTAATAGTAATCTTACAACCTCATAGTCATTTTAATAAGACTGACATGATTTAGAAACATTTAGTGTTGTGGGATAATATCTCAACTAATATATCTGTATATTTTATTGATCTCATTATTTATGCATCTTTTCTTTCTCTACCAGATCAACAGAAGTCCTCGGAGATGGCAGATGAACAAAGAGAAAAACAAGGTAAGTCAACTGTGTTTTACAGACAGTTCAGCTTCAGTTTCTGATCTTAAAGCATTCTACACACTGTACAATTTTTGACTGTCACAGATAAAAGAGTGATGTGAAACTATTGATGTTAATTGTTTGTATTATGGCTGCTTTATGGTTGGGCCTTTGTCATACAACGAGATTCAAAGACTGCCGTTGTCATGGTGTTGTGAACAAAGATATTTTTATGACTGTCAGAAATTCAGCTTGATCGTCACACAGTATGTTTGCTGCTACAACTTATGTTTACAGACCAGCCAATAACAATACAACATGAAATGGCATTCACAAACTATGCTTTCTCATGCTTTTTGTTTACCACTAGCGCATGCTAATGGCATTTTATTCTTCAATAGTAACTTCAATATCCTATAATTTAGTAGGTGTCATCATCTTACAGTCTCCATACATGACATAGCCATGTTAATTAGTAATATGGAAAATATTAGGGGTGTAACGACGATACACCAAACCCAAGATTCGGTTCCTATCACGATTTTTTTCGTGGGGGGGTGGGAAAAAAAAAAAGATTTTTAAAACAATATTTTTTTATAAAAAATAACATTTTAAAAATCTTTATAAAACTCAACACCAAAGAACTGCTGGCTTGTTTTCTGTTCTGCAGCTAAATTGATTTCTGGATGGTGCCGTAGGATATGCATCTGCATGTTGGTTGTGTTGCCTGTAATTTGTAGTGATGGGATTTATGGCTCTTTGAGGGGATCCGAATCTTGGCGATCCATTCCTTTCAAAGAGCCGTTCAA
>JAUCMU010000063.1:21537104-21559051 GCA_032275025.1 Enteromius treurensis
GGACGCCGAGCTCTAGCCCTCGCTAGGGTTCAAGCCTTTAGGGTTCGGTGTCCGCCGTCCTCCCGGCTCGCCCCCCGAACAGTACGCCACATATGCTGAACTTTATCCTTTTTGATTATGAGGAAGCGCGAACTCTTGAATAACAATAATACAAAAAAAAAAAAAAAAAAATTCTCTCCAATATTTATGTGCAGCAATTTTGGTACCCCGATTACTATTCTATTTATTAACTTCACATTTGTCTACTATATACATATAATTTTAGTGAAATTACTTATACTTACTTAAATAAAAAAGTCAAACTTGTAAGTTAAAGCTTAATATTTTAGCAACGTGTCTTCATTGTTTGTTTAACATTTAAAAAAAAAGATACACTCCCTTTCACAGTTTTTCCCTTTCTTTCATAGGTATTGCTTTTGATGTGAGTGGGCCATAATGTGATTCTCAAGCAGAAACGAGACATGTCTGGGAAACTGATTTGATTTGCTGGGTTAATGGATCAGGTTTCTAGGTACATGAAATCCTAAACTCACATGCACATCATCACCAAATTGTTCGAAACACCAATATTAGCGATAAATGTCCTTGTTCTAAATACCAGGCGAGACAAGCAGCACGTAGACAGTATAACACCAAAGGGAACTAAGGGACCTCTCATCTATTTTTTTTAATCCTTTGTAATAAATATAATTTAAGAAGCCTAATAGCTGAGCTGAATAAGGATTAGGTATTAATATATTAAAATAGCAAGTGAATAAGCAGAAAGCTACCAAACGTGAGTTTAATGAGGTCAGAAACGAAATGAGTCTGTGTTTATGTGAAAACGATGAATAACTATGACACTGCATCTGGAATAACAAAATCATCTGAGCTGCTGGGTATTCAAAAAGACAATCTCACTTGCTGACTGACTCTCAAAGCTATTGAGTTACTTAAATATCGATTTTTTTTTGGAGGAGAGCTTTGCCGTGTTGCTAACTTTGTTTAAACAGAGTCTCTTCCCTGAATCCTTAAGTCGCCTGACATTGAGTGATGTTTTTAGTCTCGAGGACAGGCAAAAAAATCAGGTTGAGAGGGGATGGACTGGCCTTAAGTAGTCCTGGGACTTTTCCCAGTGGGCTGGTCAACTTGGTCCAGCTGTCAAAACCAAGTTTAGATGCAAATTAAATTGAAGTGTGGGTACTATCATACTGACCCATTTAAGCCACGGTGCTGGATTCTGGCATACAGTGTTCTCTAGGGCCTTCAAACACACAGACCTTAGACACACAATCCACTTTGCAAACACACACATACATGGCAGCTTTCCAAGATTGTGCACGGCTCAGTTCTGTCCGTCCCTCTTGAAAATAATTTATCCAAGCAGGGATTTTCAAGCAGTTTCCTGTTCATTCTGCTGATCTGCTTGAAGCCAAACAAGCTTGATTTGATGTTCAGTGCAGTTCTAATAAAGTCAGCCAGGTTATTATAATGAAAAAAAAAATGCAATAGCTAGTTTACTGAAAATGCTGTTTGATTACTTTCCACTTTTTTAACCGTGTCATGACAAGGTGCTATGTGTTAAAGCTATAAGCAATGAAAACTAAATCTGTTGGAAAGGCTCTTGTCTCTGAAGAATCACAGTTAGATCTAATGATAATAATCATGACACATGAAATCCAGAGGGGGTGATGTACTGAAATTAAGTTTTTATTTAAAAAATTTTTTTTTCAATTAATAAAAGGTAAATTTATGTCCCAGTTACATTTTATTGGTTAAATAAACATTACTTTGCGTATTAAAAGAAGAAGAAAGAATAACTATATATATGTGTATATATATATTGTCACATCCATGTCAAGCTCCACCCTCACTCAGTCACCATGCCAACAGTCACCTATAATCACGACCGTCGACTGTCACCACCACCTGATCCTAATCAAGGACTCATCACCACCTCACATAAAAGCACACACCGCCAGAGCACCACGTCTTTACCAGCCAATTCCTGCACCACGAAAGTTTTATCCAACACCCGCACCATGTAAAAACGCACAGAGAGAGCAGCCAGTTGCACAACCCCAAAAACACTCACCAGAAGATGTGTTGCCAGGAAATCCCAACCAAGTCTTCACAGATTCCTGTTCCCGTTCCAGAGTTTCGGCTGGAAGAGCCAATCCAGTTCCCCCAGAGATTCCAGTCTGTTATCTCCCTATACTGTTCATAAGATGTGGCAAGGAGAGCCGATACTGATTCCAGTTCCAGATTTTTGACCAGGAGTGTTGATTACCCCTTGAGCCCGAACTTCCAGAGCGCCCTCTTGAGCCTAATCTTCCAGGAGGTTGAACACTCATTTACATTATGGTGAACCTACCCATTGTGTCACCATGTCTTTAGTCACAAGAGTTCTCAGATCCGCCATGGCCTTCAGAGGTCCCAGATCCGCCATGTTCTCCTGTGGCTCCTGATCCGCCCTGGAGGCAGTCTATGGTACTACAATATATATAATGTATATATTTACATTATTTTATTACTATTTACTTATTTAGTTAGTTTTATATTTTTCAGATCATCTGTCATCAAAGCTCTATAAATATTGGTCACAGATGCAAAATTTAATTTTACATTTCACCAAGCTGGTTATTCACTAAAAAACATGTCATTTTAGGTCTTATTTTGATTTAACAATATGATGATATAAGTGTGTGAGTTGTTTACTTATATATATATATATTTCAATTAGTCTTCCTATTGATGACATCATATTGTTTATTCACAGCTATGATTTATGATTAACCAATCACAGCCGATTGTAACCAGTCACATCCAATCATATCATGATAGATGCATTTTTTATTACACATATGTATAAATAAAACATGTAGAAACATGTATGTAGTAACACAGTCTCGCGGCTAATGCGTAGCAATTAATTCGTGCAATTTTATACGATTTGTCTAAACCTCAGTGGCGGGTATGTTTATGGGGGGTTAGGTCTAGGTCATTCAAACAAATTCATATGAATTCGCGACTCATAAAATACGTACGGTTTACCAAAAATCGGGTGGATTCGTAAGTGAGGTTGTATGAATTTGCCACCTTGTAAAATATGTAAGAATTGCCATGAGACTTGTCTAAATGCAAGGAATGTTCAAATACAACAAATTGCAGATTTAATTTCGGAGTAATTCTACATACTGTAGTAAGAATTGCCATGAGACTTGGCTGGTAAACATGTTTTCTCCCATACAATATTTTGAAAAAGCACTGCCTCCCTTGCCTTCTTGAAGGAAATACCCCTGATTAATTCTGCTCTCTACAAGAAAATCCTAATGGTGCATGTCTGTAAATTGAAGCTCAATCGCAACTAGTTTATGAATCAATGATCCAAAGCAAGCCTTTAAAGCTTCTGAGGTTAGAATTACCCAAAAAAACTAAATTAAAGTTTTGGAGAAGCCCGACTTGAACCCTGTTTAGTATAAAATCCACACTAAAACAGAAGTAATTAGGATGATGAAAAACATTTTCACAGCTCCCCGGATATATAGCAGCACTAAGAACGGCCTGGAACTGGTGTGACAACTGTTCAGTACATTTTAAATCTGTTCGTTAAGTAAAAATCTGAACTACTGACAGAAAAAAAAAAAAAAAAATTTTTTTTGAGTTTTTGAAGAATGTCATAGACAGATTTTTTTTTTTTTGCACCGTCAAAAACAAAACAACAACAACAAAAAACCTGTTCACATGGAACCACATTAATTACTAAAAATCCTGTGTTAATCATTTTAGGTCAGTAGTTGGTGATGTCTATTTATAAATAAATACTATGTGTTTGTGCAAAATATGTATAGATGAACGTAATATGTGTGAGCACAACATCACAGTTTTACAGTGAGACAACAACGGCATCAATTACTTCCACGTTGAAGCCCCCCAAAGTGCTGTTTTTGTGTAAATAAACAGCCAAAACCCATAGAATGTTCATAACAAAAGATCCATAAAATCAACCTCAGCTTTTGGTTTCCACTGAGCTTCAGGCTGCTAATAAGACACAGCTCATGCTGAAGTCATCCAACATGCCCTTATTTTATAGTATCACTAACAGAGTCATCAGAGTCAGTGTTATTCTACATACTGTAGTAAGTTTTTAATATAGGTTAAATTGGTCATTTATGACATATAGCCACATTAATATGGAATTAGGGCAGTTGTGCCATATCATTACCAGAACGCTTGACAGATCATTGCAGTTCACCTCTGTCAATACCAATCTACTCTTTATGTGGATTAAACAGAATCAAAACCATATAAATCCAGGTGAAGGGATGGACAGATTTGTGGGTCAGTGAGTGTGAGTACAGCTGATTGGCTGGATTGAGAACAGGGCGGCACAACTGTTTGGAGTAAATGTGAGTGATCAGGATTACTGACACAGGTGCCTATGTGACACACGTGACAGAAAGGCAATCTCAGATGCACTGTGATGACAGACACTCGCGGTTTGGATGTCAATATCAATTACTGTCCTCTGAAGCCTGCATGCAAATTACAGCAGGATTTGGGGCATCTGAGCCCTTTAATTTAGAGCTGAATCTGTGGTCTAGCATACTTGTACTGTACGTCAGTTATGACTGATATATACTTGCTTTCATACTAACTCACATTGATTATAATATTTAAATTCTGGTGTGTTATTCAATAATACATTAAAACATACACATTCATTCGAAATATGTAATAGCAAATGTATTATTAAATACATTTTTTAGAAATACCATCAAGGCATATTTTGGTTTATAATTTGTTTGTACATTCTGCAGTACATTTTAACCATATTTCAAAAGCAATATAAGTAATATGTTATAAGAAATAATAATAGAAGTGTGATATTTTGTCTCTGTTGCAAAGCACAGAGCTCTTGTGATAATGTGAAAGTCATTGCAGTTCAGAGACACACCTGTAGGGTGTGCTATGTTCAGGCTGTGAAATAAAAAAGACAGTATTTATTTAGAGACTAATATAATTAGCAGGGTGTGTAAACAACATGATAAAGATCCCTAGCTTCCTCTTCCTCTTCCTTATTTGACATAGTTAAGGTAATCTTATCCTGTGGACAGTCTGTTGGTATATTTGCTACACATGATTCTGTCATTGTCTCTTACTCCTTTTACACACACACACACACACACACACACACACACACACACGCACATTGGTTTTCATGTTTTGCAGAAACATTTCATAGATAACATGATTTAAATATTATATAATGTGATTTTTACACTGGACTAAGCCCCTAAACCTTCCCCTCCTATAAACCTATGCCCTACACAAAACCTTTTTTAATTTTCAAAAACGTCATTCTTTATGATTTCTAAGCAAAAAATGTCCCCACAAGGTCAAAATGTATTGGTACGAGTGGTATTGGTTGTATATTAAGTAAAGTCATTTCAAATAATGATGTGTTAATATTCTCTTTTGTAATGTGTAAAAAAAGCTCAGCTAATTTGTCGTGTAGACTATCATACCAAAGCACATGTAAAGTAATTGGTTTTAATTTCAACTGTAGTGTGTCATTTGATGATTATGTTTAATGTTGAAGAAATGGCATAAATGTTTTTGACCTTGTATTGTGAGTTTTTAAGTCATTGATGGTACAGTGACTTCTAAGAAGGGAAAACAACTTCTTTTTCTTTCCCTCACAACTGTCAGTTATCTGTTTTGGGAGTATGTTTATTGAGCGGTATGAAATGTTATAAAAAAAAAAAACACATTGCAGCAAAAAACTTGCATTCCCTATAATTACGAAAGTAATATACACTGAACAAAATTATGAACACAACTCTTTAGTTTTTGCCCCCATTTTCCATAAACTGAACTGAACCTGGTGGTGTGACCACCATTTGCCTCACACAGTGCAACAGATCTCCTTTAAATAGAGTTGATCAGGTTGTTGATTGTGGAATATTGGTCCTCTCCTCTTCAATGGCTGTGCGAAGTTGCTGGATTGGCAGACAAAACATGAGCATCCAAAACATGCTCAATGGGTAATATGTCTAGTGAGTATGCTGACCATGCAACAACTGGGATACGCCATACATAATGGATTATCTCTGCAAAGGAGAAGTGCTCACTTACACAGATTTAGACAGATTTGTGAACAGTATAATACAGTAAATAAGACTTTTGTGTATATAGAAAAAGTCTTAGATCTTTTAGTTCAGCTCATAAAAATGGGGGCAAAAACAATAGTGTTGCGTTTATAATTTTGTTCAGTGTATTTATGGCAGTAGCTGAAAGGGGCTCCTAAGTTGCAAAAATGCACAAAGCTACATACAGTTGCTTTAAAATATTTTAAATTGCAACTTTATCTCCTGTTGACAAAACAAAAGAAACCATCACAGAATTTCAAATGTTTTTCATTAGAAATACCATTACAAACTGTGAACTATTAACCATTAAAACCAATAAAACATGATTTCCTTTACTGTGGAAGTTGTCACCTTTTATTAGTGGCTTGGTAATCCACTCAATCCTAATGGCACATGGCCAAAATTCAGTCACTGAACCCTGCAAAGTATCAAGTAAAACAGAATGTTTTATTCAGCATTAGCATGCTCCTTAAACGTTAATACTTATTCACGCAACGATTGTCTTGCTCAAGTGTGACAAACAGAGGTGCTGCCTATGCACAGTGTACTTTCTGCTCATTTCCGTTGCGCTCTGTTTAGCTGTTTTAAATGCAAAACGGACGCTGAAAATGGCCCCGAAGAGGGTAGCAGTCTATGTAGGCAATAGACAGTTAGGCAGCTCACTGGGGTTTGAACCGAGCGGGTGTCAGCTGTATGTTCAGGGTGTTATGTAACTGCTCTCTTCGGATCTCCCTTGCTGATATTTTGACAGTGCAGGATTTGAAGGGCACAAATCTCAGGTCTTAATCTGATGCCGGTGTGCCACGCACCGTTTGGCCTGAAGATGTGTGTGTGTGCGTATGTGTGCGCGCGTGTGATTGTGCTCAAGCTGCCACACGATCTGTCTTAACCACCTTAACACACATACACACGCAAGTCCTGTTGAAATATATTACTCTTGGCTAACAGTACGTTTTCTAGTACGCATGGTGTTACATCACAGGCTTACAAGTTGACACAAACATTTATGAGCAAAGGAGATTCCGCACACATTTCGGTATGAGTTATAAATGCAGACTTTAAAATCTTGCTGATCATCATTGTGTAACAAAGCACACGTGTATCACTCTGACATGTTCTTATCACTAAAGGTCGTGAGATAAGGAAAGGCTTCAGCTGCTTTCTTCACCAGAATCACAATGAGAACTGTTTTTAAATTAAATTCTTGATTTCGAATTTAAGAACGAGACTTCAGATTTTATGAAATGCAAATAAACTCATATGACTGCTGTATGTTTTTAAGAATGGTCAGTATGAATTATCTACAAACATGTTCAAATGTACAGCATGTGGTATTTTCATTTGATCAGAAATGACAGCAAAGTCTTATTAAATAACAATGTTACAGATATTTATACATGTATATATTTTTTTTATAATTTTTTTTTATTTAATAATTTTTCACTTTTTGTGTAAACACATGATGGTTTACCTAAAATAAATAGCACAATTAAATTAAAAAGCTAATAATAACAATAACAATAACTCAACTCAATTTTATTTTTATAGCACCAATAAAACAACAATTGTTGACCAAGGTGCTGTGCAGTCAATCAAATATCAACAACATTTACACAATAAAACATCACAAATTACAGCACAGACCAGCACTGTCATATTCCAGTAAGCTACAGTTAAAAGCAAGAGAAAATACATGGGATTTGAGTTTTGCTGTAAACTCATGCAATGTGGAAACAGATCGAATAGAAACTGTTCCATAGTTTTGGAGCAGCAACTGCGAAAACTCGGTCACCTCTTGATTTTAATTTAGCCTGGGGAACATTTAGTAGTTTCTGGTTGGAAGACCAAAGAGACTGTACAGGATTGTGAACAGATATTAATTCTGATAGGTATCAAGGAGCTAACCCATTCAGTGTTTTAAAAACCAGTAGCAGAACTTTAAAATCAGTTATAGCCAATGCCAATGTAAAGATCTTAAAACTTGGGTGATGTGCTCTCGTTTACGCACACCAGTTAGGAGCCTATAGTGGCAGCATTTTATACCATTTGCAGTCGATTATGACTGCACCCATATTACCCCGTTGCAGTAGTCAAGCCTTGTTGACATAAAAGCATGAATGACCCTTTCAAAGTCCTTAAAAGACAGAAATAGTTTCACTTGATCTAAGACTCTAGGATGGAAAAAGCTGGTTTTGACTACTGTACTAATCTGTTTGTCAAATTTAAGAGCAGTATCAAAATAGACACCCAGATTCTTCACTACTGGTTTCACACAGGAAGACCAATGGCCAAGATTTAAGCCAGGGGGACTATCAGATTTGAAAACTATAATCTCAGTTTTACCTAACATCAGCTATACAAGCTAGCAAAGTATCCAAACTGTCAAGGCTCAAGAGCGAGACGGTCAAATCCGTTTGCAAGTTTTTATTTGAGAGTTCTCAGACAACTCACGGGACAGTGTAAACAGGCGATGGTCAAATACGAGGCAAACAGAGCACTACAGGCTAGACTGAATCGTGGTCGGGAGGCAGGCAGAAGTCGGCAGCGGGGAATCAGAATACAAACAACACAACTGGTACAGACAGGGAAAAACGCTTACAAAGACGGGACTAGCCACATACAATGATCAGCTGGAAATGACTGGAGAACCGGAGTATTTATACACAGGACTAATGAGACAGAGGGGAGGAGAACATATCAGTTGCCATGGAGACACATGAGAAGGGCGGAGAACATATTGTTACCAAGACAACACATGAGGTGGGTGGAGACAGAGTACACAGGTGACAGATCATACATGGCATGGAAAAAAACAGACAGAGTACATGGGGGGCTGGAGTGCCATCCAATCTGGACTGGCACATCCAGCTGATCATGACCCGAACCTTTGTTATTAGATTCCAGGGGCAGGTAGATTTGGGTATCATCCGGATAACAGTGAAAGGAGACGCCGTGTTTCCTAAATATTGACCCCAGGCGAAGCATATACAAAGAAAAAAAGATAAATAAATCACCATTGTTAATAATAAAAATTAAGTAGCAAATAATTATATTAAAATGACTTCCATAAAGATCCTGAGTAAAATAATGCTGAAAATTCAGCTTTGTATCACAGAAATAAATGTCATTTTAGTAATATATTAAAGCAAAACACAGCCTTTTAAATTACAATAAAATGTCACTCTGTATATCTTTCTGTTCTTTTTTTATCAAATAAAAAACCCCACTTATATTAAACAATATTTTATATTTATATTCTGTTTGACTAATTCCTTTTATTATGTGATTGTTGAATTTCTTTAAATTGTAATTCAGTTAATTAATTTTAACTTTTTTAACTTTATTTCAGGGTCTCTTAAACTAGTTGCTTATTAGCAAGCGTATTACTAGAATATAAGACATTTTTGGTAGTAATTGAGCACATATTAATTCCTTAATCTACATCCCTAATCCTACCCGATACCTAAACAACTGACTCACAAACTCTTAATAAGCAGCAAATTAAGAATTTATTGAGGGAAAAGTTACAGTTAATAGTGAAGTGTTCCCTATTCTAAAGGGTTTCAAAATTTGAACTTGAGACCCTTGAATATGAATATCGACTTCAATAAGAACTTTAAGACAAAATAATATATTAAACTTTGTATTTTGCCCAATCTTGGTACCCAGAATGTTTGATCCTTCCATCCCAGAATGAGCTGTAAACTGCAAGCATCGCTTCCCTCCAGACTGTATTGTGTAAACTTTCTTTTGATTTCTCAGTATTGACTTCTCCGTCTCACTGTTTTCTTCATCCGTACATCTTCCTTCGTTAAAGACCTTTGGGATTCAGGCTTATGAGAGCCAGAGACTAGGGCTGTTTGATTTTCTCAGGTCTTATAATGTGCTTGTCCCGAGGGAGCGGACGGATGGAGGAGCACTAACAGTTCTTCATAATCCCTCATTCCAATTCTTCTCCAGCGCTGACTGCACCATCAGTGACCCAGAGATGCTCACATACTGTACTACAGCACTGCTGAAAACAGCACCTGCCAAGACTGAATGACAAAAAAAAAAAAAAAGCTGCTGAATCATAGTCGTAGCAGTAAAGGATATTGTGCAACGCCACAGCAAAATAAACCCTGACACGTGTCTTCTTCAAATTCACATTTATATCCCTGCTGAAAAAGACCAGCTGTGACCACAATCAATTCCTATGCTGGTTCAGGCTTGTTTCGAAATTAGAAATAGTCTGAAGGTGACAGCAGTGACATATCTAATCGGGGATAGAGATGGAGATGTTTGTGGAAACACTGATGGGTGAAAAGTGACAGCAAGTGCAATGGGAGACATGCAGCTGCCTTTAAAGACATTTTTTTAAACACTAAACGTTGTCATTCGTATTGGCCTCCTTGATCCAAATAATGGTCCTTTCCTCCTTGGTAGAAATCCTGGGGGACTTGCTATGGACTCCCATAACTCTACGTCCCATGTATTCAGTCCCACACAGCTCCTGATTACAGAAATGACATCATTAGCTGTTGCTGATGATAGAGGCTGATTAATAGCTCAATCAGGACAACTCTCTGAGTAGTTTAAGCATGTTAATGGATATGACAGTGTTAATGGTAATGACTAGATCTGCTACAGACGCTGCTGCCAGTAGAAACAGAGACATGCTATCATAAGATAAACCGTGAGCTGCATGAATAGGCAGTTATAAATCTTATAGCAGATGTAGACAGGTGGAGATGTTGGAAGTGGAGGGTGTCAAAGGAACTCTCGATGCACTTATGCAAAAGTATAGAATTTGGAATTGGAATAGTATACAAAACAAACACTGTCTAATAATATTTATGTTTCCAGATTATTGCTCATATTTTTTCATATTATAAACGCGGTTATTTTTAAAACCACAGCAATCTGGTAATTTGTTCATGGAGTTTTTTGCTTGAGATGTTGCAGCATGAACCGTTATCTCGGCCTACTCTAAATGTTTCCAGTGTTCTGATTGGCCAATGTGGTTTTAAGGTTGAGGTTATATGGCCACCTTTTGGTTTGATATGCTCCTGACAGTACTTTAAATTTGCATTTTCATGTGGATAGATTTTTTTTTTTTTTACAAAAAATGGAAGGATTGAAGGAAGCAAGATGTTTTCCAGCCAATGAACCAAACGTTCAACAATGATTTAGTGATGGTTATGTATTAAATAGGCACACATTTTTAATATGCAATCTAGTTAGTGAATATAATGCAGAAATGATGTATATTAATGTTAAATGGATGCATAGGTGATGGAGTGTTGATGGCTTTATAGTATAGCGAACATTATTGGATAGCACATTCTGGCATTATTTTGGAAATAATGCATTCTAAATAAATGTAATGACCATATAATTTTAAAAATATGAAGAATTATAATGTAAAAATGTAAAAGTATGAAGTTAATGAAAGTGTGAAATTATGTCCTGATTTTGCTGAGTTTGACGTGTTCCTGGGTCAACATATTTTGTTGACCCTGGAACAACATTATAGTCCAATATTGACCATATCTTTAAATGAAACCTAACCTTACCCATGAGTAATGCCTAATATATTTAATGATAACTGCTTCTTTAAATCTGATTGGCTAATCACAATGTTTTCCCCGGTCAACAAAGATGTTGATCCAGGGACACGTCAAACTCTGTTCCGAATCATATCCTGTAGTTATCTAGCATTGCAGCATTGTACTCTGCAGCATTAATGTATTTGAGTAAGCTACAGTAACTATAATACTATAGTAGCTATAATACTACTACAATTATTTGGCAACATGTTAACATTCATAGAATGTAACATACATGTTAACAGTAGGATTTAAACATTTCATTCATTAAATGTTACATATGATATGAAAAACCTATATTACTGTAGATGTCTGGAAAGTTTATTCTGGAAATGAATAGAATTATGAAATGGAAAAAGTTAAGGAACCCTGAACTCTATAGGATCCAGACCCAGGATTGAACACCCCCATATACATAACATACACAACTGTATGCCTGTTTAATAATCATAGACATTTAAATTAATTTTCATTGGTAATCAACAACATCCCTCAGTCAGCAGTAAAGTTGCATTTAACCCACACAAATGGAGATTAAAAAATCAGCAGCCAGACAGATCAGGTTCAGATTTTACCATTGATTTGTGTTTTTCTCCATTCTTATGCTAATTTGTCCTGTTGAACTGAGTGTACGTCTGATGTAGCCGTCATTTCTGAGATAAAAGTGTTGTCAAGGGATTAGTTTGCGTAGCACATCTGTGAGTGTGATCGTCGGCCGGGTCAGGCAGCGGACAAGCTGGTCGGTGATGTGAGGGGAACTGACCTGTGAGAGCACACAAACGAACACACTGACTGTGAGGATGGGATTGTGGGGTATCCCTGTAAAGGTCACAGGAACACTGCTGTGTTTGGAACTCTGCTGTGCCATCATTTATTCATTCTGTGCCATTCCAAACCTGTATCACTTCTTTCTTCTATGGAACACAAAGAACGGATATGTCTTGGATTTTAAAGTTGAGGTGAATTTATGTATACACACACAGACACACACTTAAAACTTATCAAGAAATAATAAAATGTAAATGCTATGAAAATAACAAAATAAAAAAGGTAATTGAGATCTTACAATGAAGTGGCAATTCTGACCTTACATAAACTTGAAATTTTCAGAAAATAGTCCTTTTTTGTTTCCCTAGAACTGGAAAAATTTCTAATTTATATCTCACAATTTTCAGAATTGCAAGTTTATTGTTAGAATTACGGCTTTATTTCTTAGAAATGGAACTTTGTATCACACAACTCTGACTTTTTAACTTTCAACTTTGTGTTTACAGTATACCATGCAATTCTGTAACCCCCCCAAAAAAAATCTGAATTATGAGATGTAAAGTAGCAATTGCAAGATATCATAATTACCTATTTTTAAAATGTTGTTTTGCATTTTTAATTCAGTCTTTAAAATGGGCTTCCACTGAATTCTGACATGTATTAAAGTTCTAAGGAAGTTCTTTATTATGGTCACACCACTTGACATTTTATTTATGTAATTATTTGTGTGTCTATTTTGCATTTTTCCAGGCATATTTTTGGTAATGATATACAAAGAGAAATTTTCAAGAACTTTCACATTTTATTTATCTATTTATTTTTCCTTAAGGTTTTTTTCTTTTCTTTCTCATTCGCATTCGTATTTGTCATTGATTCATTGACTGAAAACCATTGATGGGAGCTCTCAAATGAAAAATGTGGCACCATTAGATGTGTCAAGTTTGGCATCAGTGACATCCACTGATTAAGGTGCTGCAGAACCTTTCTCTGTACAGCTGCTTTGGAACAATATGTACCACAGTGTATAATTGAACTGGGATGAAATGAGAGTGGATCAGCACATAAGCAGGACAAAGTGAGGTCAGGATGGTGGGCATGTTTTCATGTTTGTCTTTTGTCTGAGTGGGCAGATGAGGGGTGCGTAAGAGCAAAGGGAGCTTACACAAAGATAATCTCCTCTCACCCCCTAAATATGTGTGTGTGTGTGTGTGTGTGTAGTCACATCCAATTAAAAGTGCTGCTCTACTAATGTGTGAATGCAGGCTATAGACGGCTGTAAATCACGACTCACCCTCTAATTTTTTTAAACCGCATGGCGGTAATATAGTGCAGGTACATAGAGCGACTCTCTCTCTCCCAGCACATTCTTGGCTGCGTTTCATATCTCATCCAAAACCACGAGGAAAAAATCACTGCAGTGTCTACAAGTCAGCTTTGATTCATGGCAAATTAAAGGCAGGCGCCATAACTCACAATCATCCCATAATACACACATCTAGACCCGTTCCGCTCTATGTGTTTTAAAGTGGCCACTCTATACATTATTACTTTTTCCTCAACGTCAACTTATATTTTGTTGGTTAGGGTTCTTCTGTGCAAAAATTTGGATTTATGACATTTTTATCACACTCCTTGACCCTGTGAATTTAACCAAGGAGGTCTACGAAACCTACGAAGAAAGATCTGTTGGCATTCCCATTCATCTCAGTGACAGTTGCTCACCTGGCTCAATATAGTTTGCATTGCACCATCCTTCAATAAAAGCAGCTGGATTCTAGAAATATTAAGATAACTCTAATAATCAGGGACTTTGTTGAAAACAGACTTCAGGTGCTAATTTAATAATGTTGGGATTCTTTAAAAAGATCTGCAGAGTTGTAGGTGCTACATTAGCTAGAGACAACTCAAGGTTTGAATGACAAGTACTTTTACTGCAAAAAAGGACATTGAAAGTGTTACAGTAAAAACAATTAAATGGTTAATGGTAAATTCCTGTAAATTTTACAGGAAACTGACATTCAAAGAACTCCCTGCATTGCTGTCACGCCATAGGCGTGCCCTGTTGAACATTTTCCCCTTCCATATGTTTTATGTTTGTTTTCATGTACCATGTGCTTTTGTTTACCTTTTGTATCCTCCTGTTCTCCTTCGTTTTTGACTCAGCCCCGCTCTTTAGTGTTTCACTCCCTACCAGCCGTGTGTGTCCAGGTGTTCCCCCTTAGCCCTTGATTGTATCCTGTATAGAACCATGTCTGTTACATTTCCTGTTGTTGCTCGTTGAAGTATGTCCTGTCTGTAAGTGTGATCGTCAGCATTGGTTTGCATGTTCTCCTGCCCTTATGTTTGGTAGTCCTGGAATAAACGTTCACGTGTTTTTGAAATCTCCTGCCTCGAGCCTCTTGTTCTCCACAGAGAATCAAAGCCGCGACGTCGCCACAGTGGATTGTGACAATTGCATTTCAAAATTAGTTCGAATTTGGTGTTTTATTTTTTTAAATAAATGTTTTTTTGTTTTCCGATCAGTTATGTTTATTATGTTTGCATGTTACACATAAATTGGTTAAAGCAATGTTTATTGCATATTTAAGCTTGCTCTCCATTATGGTGTTTATGTTTGGCACTAGTGACACTAATGACACTGTGCACCTTCTATGTATGTTCATATTTTAAAGGCTGCTTGTGATTGCCTTTCTCCTCACCACCTGCATTTGGTGCTTATCAATGTATTTCAAAGGTTCAAAACAATTTTCAATACTTTAATTGGTTGATATATCAACATTATTTCAGTTAATCAGTTAATGAAATTACGGTATTTAACTGTAAATTAAAACCTTAAAACCTAATATATTGTTACCGTATTTTTTACAGTCGAATTCCAGCAATCACAGCTGCTGTTTTTTTCCCCCATATATTTTGCAGATTATTTATTTTATTTTTTACAATGTGCTTATTCTTCTGGTTTAGGAATATTAGTATCCTTACTTCCTGACTAGGCAGGCCAAGTTTAAATAATATAGACATCACTGACATGGGTTGCAAAACTCTTGTCAATAAACACTAAAAATTCTTAATTTGCTTCTTATTAATGGTAAGATAGTTGTTACGTTTAGGCATTGTGAAGGGATATACAACATGACCTTTGATAATTAAGGCATCATCATGTGCTAAGTACAAATGGTAACACTTTATTTTACAGTTGCACTTTTTTTTTTGCACTTTATTAGCATGCATATTACTAGAGCATTGTTGCTAATATTAGTGCTTATTAAGCACATATTAATGCCTTATTGTACATGACCTTATTCTACATTCCTAATCCTACCCAATACCTAAACCTAAAAAAATTAAATTTGACATTATGGCTTTAAATAATAGCAGTTTCATTAGGTACAAACAATTTTTTTTGGCTAGATGTTTCTTTAAAAGGCTTTTATTGTTGAATTTGTCTGTATTCACAGCCACTTTTTATTATGTTGTATTATTTCATGTGTTTTCCTGAACCAGTGACCTCTGCACAGCGTATAGAGCATTTGTATCATTACCTCATGTCCTGCCACCCGTCGAGCTCTTGGATTGGCTGCAGCTTGCAGCGGCCGCGCTCTCTGACCACACCCGACTCTAGATGCTTGAATAACCAGGGAAATCAAGCAGAATATTGCACAGAACACGGATTATCAGAGAGAGTAATGACCCTGACACACCTCCTCGTGGATGCTGAGGGAATGATGTCATTTCTTTAACTTTTACGAGGCAAAACATTCATGCATATGGTATGGGAATGTGAGAGGGTTTATGAGTTTTGGGAAAAGATCTCATCAGTACTGGCTTTTATAATGAGAAAATATATATATATATATATATATATACCAGTGCAACCAGTAGTGCTCCTTCCTATTGATGATTCCAGTTTAGGTTTCACAGAATGATAAAGAAAGCTCTGATCGGCAGGACTAACATCTGCGAAAAAGATAATTTCACAAAGATGGCTTCCCAATCATATTTATCTGTGTAACACTGGCTACTTCAGTTTAGTAATGTTAGAACTTTCAACAGCCAGAATAAATAAAGCTACAGTCTCAACTCTTGAGGCATGGAAAGCTGTTTCAGAGGGTTTTGTACAGGGTCCTGCACCTTTACAATGCACTTGATGAATTGTGCAGTCTTACCAACATGCCACAGTGCCATTAAATGCCTCTGTATAAAAGTGTGCCGTTTTTCAACCATCTTTAATTAGAGTCTCAGGGAGCTTACAATTAGATGGGTTTCTCCTGTCAGTTTTGAGGCTATTGTTCACACCAATTGTTATGACATGCTCACGCAGAGACAGCGTTTCATGCTATTATGGACACAGTTCATCCACTTCATCCCTGTTTGTTGCTAACAACAGGAATTAAGCAGCTTTAGTCGGCCAGGTCAGGCCAAGGTGACTAAACCGTAGTAAAAACACAAAACCTTCTCTCTGTTAATAGAGCAAGAGTTAAGAGTACAGATTTAGATGGCTATTTTCAGATCCGGACTGATATATTAGAGTGTGTGATTTCTCCTTGACAGATGCAATTTAGGCGTGACCTGTGAGTGACTCATGAGGATGCGCTAAAGTATAAACACACACATGCGTACAGGAATGCCAAGCCCACCCATGATTTTGAAGGAACTAGCCTTCTGTTGCTGTATTTCATTAAGCTGTTCGGGGCACAAAACCTTCCGTTTCAGCTCCTTAAGACATTCCATCTGAAGCAAATGAGAAACGAAAGAAAGCCACTGAATCACATAAAGGAATTGCAAACTAATAAGAAAAGTTATATGGAAATGCAATGAATTAGTATTTATTATTAAAATAACGAATTAAAATTAATTAAATAACCTAAGATGAAACATAAAGTGTAAATGTGCATAACTAACAAGAAAGATAACTCTTTAAATGGAATACTGTGTAGTTTGAGATATGTTTTTATTTTTAACTTCCAAAGTCTGTACATTAAACAGTATTTTACTGTTTTACAAACTTTGTGCACAGCATTTGAGTTGACGATAATATTCTCTTGGTTTTCCTAAAAATTACAAAGTTGAAAAAAGTGCTTACAGTAATGCAGTTACAGTGCAGCACATTGAAACAAATTACATGAATAAAAGTGTCTTTACAGTATTTTCATTTGGGTTACAATGACTTTACTATGACAAAATCATTACTGACCTTTTCTGTACAAAGTAATATCTTGCAATGCATCTAAGAATTCAACATAATGGCATACAAAAAAGATTGTGTGACCATGTTAACCATGCTAAAATTACTGCAAAGACTCTCATAGCTTCGTCCTTTTCTGAATTCAGGAAGTCATGGTAAGTTGATAAGTTATTTTTATGTATATTTTCGTTACTGCATGGTAACAAAAATAAAAGCACATTCAATTCAATAATAATAATAATAAAAAACAGCTATTATAAGCTGAGTGACAATAGAAAATAATAATAAAGTGTAAACTGTAGAAATTATATGTAACATTAACAACAAAATAGCTGGTGGTTATATAACCTTAAAAATATTATGCTTTTACATAAGTGAGTATGAAGTGTTTTTATGTTGTGTGTGTACATATGCAGTTCCTCATCTTATGTGGATATAAGAGTTCGTTAGTGTAGACAGGTCACGTGTCTTATGGGCCCTGTTAATTACTCAAGAGTTAATCGGTTTTAGAGAGCGGTACAGCTTTAGCTGCAATGTCTCTCTGTCTGTGCCCTGTACTCAAAGAGGTTATATATGTACATAAAGCCCTTGAGCTCGCAGATAAATGCCAAACAGGCCAAATTTTAAAGATCCACAGAGTGGGTTAAAGCCTGGCTGGCCAAAACACAGTCTGGTGGTCTTTGAGAAGTAGCAGACAGGAGTAATTCCCTTTAATCACAAGAGATTTCCCGAGCACTTTGTGGAAATGAAAGTCATGCAGAGGTCATGAAATAACAGACAAGTAAGCATTATTTGTAAAAGTAGGGTCGCAAAGAGAAGATTTAGAACTTTTTGAAGTGAATACAAACTAGTTACCCAGCAAACACAACAGGTGAAGGTTGTGATAAAATTTTCCCCTACGTATTTAATACAACCTTTTTTAAATGTTATAAATATGTTTTTTTTCACAACGTGGCAGAAATGTTTATATAATGTATTTATAACATTCGTATGTCTCCTTCCAACGTTTTAAAAACGTACTTACCACGTCCAAACTGGTACTTTACATGCTGCCATCAAAACGTTTTCTTTACAGTGTTAAATCTGAATTACTAGTACTTTTTTCATTTCACCTTATGCCGAGTTCAGACTGCACGATTTTCCAAGTTGTCATGTCACAGATCTTTTCACACTGCATGACTGTCTGGGGTAGTACTTAGTAGCTGCTGTGTTCACACTGCATGATAGATCGGCGACAGGGGCTTTCACACTGCATGACTTTACAATAGGAAGAATGAGCGACAACTTTGTCTCACTTCCCAACACACGCGAGAAGTGACATGGAAACAATGCAAGGTCACGTGTGCAAGACCGGAGTTCTCAAGTGAGACTGAGATTATCATTAAAAATAATAGCAAGCAAAAGAAGGTTGTCGTACTAATTGCATGTTCGCTCATTTGAAATTAAAAGAGGATTATGGAGGAGAACATTTACCTTCTACTTCGTAACTCCTCCCCCAACTTCCCACTGCCCTGGATGTTGCTCTCTCATTGGCTGAAGGTAATCGCCGATGTTATTTTCAGTCAGAACACATTTCACACGGCATGATTCTCTCAGATCGCGTCTTTCATAATTCACACTGTGCACCCATTTGCGTGTGATTTCGGGCATTTTTGGCAAGTCAAAATCGGGGCTAAAATCATGCAGTCTGAACTCGGCATTAGTTGTAGCGTTGCTGAACTCTGGTTGTTGTCCTTTTTATAAGCCTACGTTTATGTAGGCCTAATAAGTTATACTACACACAAATTTAGTCACTCCACTCATTGTATTTATTCCCAAAACATAAAAGTAACATGACATGGGTAGTTCACAAAAAATTAAAATAAACAAGACAAATGCATATTTTATATATATAAATAAAGTCCTGAATAAAGTGATTTTTAGTGCATAAATCTTTCAATAGGAAAAAAAAAAACTGCATTTCATTTGTAAAATGTAAAGTTTAATTTTAATTCCAACAAGTTACAGATAATTTTATTGCAGTTACAATAATAATCATAATGTAATCTTTTTACTTGTTTGCACTACAATTAATGCTAATATTATAAGGGTTTACGTTTTAACACAAATTACAAGTAGAAGGGGGCGTGAGCATCTCATTCCCATAGGGTCTTGTCCACGTGGCTCAATTTCCTGAAGAGCAACGTCTCAAGGTTATGTATGTGACCCTATGATGCGGCATCTCAATCCTTCGAGGAACTACGGTTACAATCGTTGCTTTAATGTATCACTATTATTTTACAGATATTTTTAAACAATAAAATGTTTTTACAAAGTTGCATTTTGGGTACTTTCATGAGGTTTTTAAAACGTTTTTTTCCTACATGCAAATTACGTTATTTTAACACCTGAATAAAATGTTCCTCAAAAAAGTTGCAGTTTGGTCTGGTTTCATTTTTGTAGTAAACAAATGTGATATTTATGCTTTTTTGACTACCTATAGAAAATTTACCAGTCAGGTATTTTTACAACATTTTTAAAACGTTTTATTTTGTTTTTTAAAACATTCTTAAAACATTGTAGTACAACATTACATAATTGCAAACAAAATACAACGTTTTGTGTTGCACAAAAGTTTCGTGTTTGCTGGGTAAACAGACACACAACTTCACCATTTGAGCTATACTTTCTGCAAATTATCTGACATTTTTCACAAGTGTTAAAGATTAACTTTTTTTGGCTTGACTAAGTAGCAAACATCTAAAACACCCCAGATGTGGTTATATGTCTAGGGGTCAACCATGAATTTTTTTCACAGGTTGAGATATATAGTCAATCAGATTTTGTTTTTGTTTCTTTTTGATAGATCCCCCTGGACGTACTCAGAAACACTTAGCTGCTTAAATTGTGTCAATCAAAACCCATCTCTAAGCAACCCTTGGTTAGGTGTGTGTATATGTTTATACACACAATATAAGTGTATGTGTGTGTCACCATCTCTAGCCAGGGGCTCTGCGGCTGTCATGTTTCTAGTACAGACCATCTGCTGCATGAGCCTACGGTGATGCCAGCAGAGGCACAAGAGAACGATATGCCAAAAACGCACACACACACACACACACACACACTGTCATGCCTCTCTATTGCTGCTAACTCAAATTACAGTCCTTTCCCTCAACCCTAACTCTAATCCAAACCCAAAAAGACCCTTGGCATCCCTTTGAAATAAATGTGTGCTTAATTGTATTGACTTGTTGTGCATTTCAAATCTTAAAAGCATATAAATACTAAAATTAAATATACTGTACTGAAATAAAAGGCAATTTAAATGCTTCTTTCATCTTCTCTATGATTGGGGCCACTCCTGTTCCACACATTCTCGTTCCTGACCTGGTCCAGTCAGGTTATCCCAAGAAACCATCATAGCATACAAATTTGCAAAGTGTGGAGGGACTGCTGGTGTATGGTGAATGCTGGCCAACACTCGGCAGAACTGTGTAGTGCGAAATTAATTGGTTTGAAAAATGGTTTGCAATGGTCACATTTACCAGATGCCATTGACATGTACACATGTGTCTAAAGCTCAAAGTGTACGTTCCTTTTTATGCATTCACGAGGGTCAGCATACAGTATACATGATGTGAAATTCGTCATCAGGATAGTATGCGCGTACTGCACATGCACAACCCGCTATGCGATAACCCAACTTTGGGGTACAAGAGAACAACAATATTTTTAGTGGTCATAACTTCCGAAGCAATAAATAGAGCAGACACTGGACATAGATGAAGTTTTCTAGAGGTAAGTAGGTTGGTTATATGACGTCATCAGCGCACAGGAGCATCCAACCCTTGCTCTCCAATAGGTTAGGGCTGCAACTAATGACTATTTCAATAGTCGACTAGTCATCGACTACCTTAACGACTAGTCGACTAGTCATTATTAAGTAATTTAACTGAATATATTAAATTGGATATTTAATATATTAAGTTTTTAGCATTTTTCTTCCATTAAAAAGATGAAACACACACACACAAAAAAAAAATTAGAAGACATAACATTTATTGCTTCTTAGTGCATTTTCTGCATAGCAAATATGAACGAAAACAGTTGCAGAAACAAAACAGTTGCAATCAGCAATAAAATAAATACTATTCCATAAACTAAAGTGCATTGCATGTAAACAATGTAAACAAAAAATCTGTGGTCCATTCATGTCAAAACACAACTAAATGAAGTGACAGGTCAATCACAGTTTGTTCATACTGAGGAAAGTCAGCATCTCTACGTGGTCCT